>CAWVNO010000672.1:0-43000 GCA_963930645.1 Salticus scenicus | reverse complement strand
ATATTTTAATCTGTTTCCTGTGATTTTTATAATTTTCTTTTATCTGTATATATAGAAAAGTATTAGATTTGTGAAAATTTTCGAACTCCAGTTTTCGATGGATTTACACGTTTTGGGATGTCCTGAACACGATTTGACTGTTTTTAGAAAATGTCTGTCTGTCTCTGTGTGTGTGTGTGTGTGTCACAAATTTTCTGGACGCTGTATCTCACAAACCAATGAACGAAATTTAACCAAACTTGTTATTTAGTTGGACGCTGACATCATGAACTGGTGCTCATTAGATTTGTGGAACAATGGCTCAGCAGGTGGTGCTGTGATCGCATTTTTCTAAATTTTTAACATGGCAGTATAGGACAAAATTTCCTATAAATATACATAATGAGAGTTATTTTAAACGTGTGATTGTAAAATTAATATAAATTCTTGGTAATAGTAGTCGTTAACCAAGGAAAAAATTTTGTGCATGTGAGGGCATCGCTCCCCCCCCCCCCCTGGGGGGAAGTACCCTCCCGGGGAGTAAATTTTCAATATAGGTATCTTTCGAAAGATCTCGTCAATGCCTTTCAAACGAATGGTTGAAGTATAGATCTGTGATAATTTAAAACAAAGGTATGCATTTTTTTCTTTACTTTTAACGAAAAAAAACTTGGAAAAAAGTCATTTCTTTTGATTTCGAAAAAATTGACATCTTTCGGCATTTAGTGATAATGTAATTCTGTCAGATAAAAATCGTCTGAATTTATAATGGAAAATAATTTGATAATAAGTAATTTGTATTGAATAAATTTTGTGTAAAATTATATAGAAGGAAGTAATGTGGTGGCCACATCATACTAGTTTTTAGTTTAATATCGTCTGAAACTTCTATATGTTTTCCTATATATTCGTTTTGCAGCCTCTTCATGTCATTAAAAATGTTTGCTGGCATTTGCTGAAAGACTGAAAAATAATCTGGATTACCTTAAAACGAAATAGCAGGAATTGAGGAAAAAGTATGTCATTCCCACATTATATATTTAATAGTTAAAATAATAAAAAATACGTAAATTTAAAAATCGAAATACAAAATAAAGATTTTATAGATGGGAGTTTTATATGACAATTTTTAATTAATTAATTAATTTTTTTTTTTTTTTTTTTTTTTTTTTTTTAAGGGAGAGGGGGACTGTTTGTACTCTAAACCATCCAATGTTTTTAATTTTGCTTTCTGAAAATTTTGAAAATCTGCTTGCGTATGTATATGTATGCATATGTATATGCACAAGTTAAAAAACAACAATGCAAGAAAAAGAAAATTATTGTTGCTGTTACCGAGCAATGGGAATAGAGGGGTGGGATAGGTTTCAAATTAAATTTTTTGACAAGTTAAGATTTTTCAGAATACAATTTGATATTTAAGGATTCAAAGTACAGAGTGTATATGAAATTGAGTGAGAAAATGTTTAAATTAATACGAAATTTTATCCAGGCTTCTACATGTTGCGGACTAATTTATATCTCAAAATAACCGATCCACATAAAACGTTACTTTTAAGTACAAAATCCAACTGTGTTTTCAAAATATCCTAGATGAATATACCATAATCATAAGCATGCCAAGACTGTGGTTACATGTTTATGTAGAGAGGCGGACGCAGACGATTGTGGAGTAACTGCAATTTAAAAATGCAGTTTCACTGAAATATAGCTAATAGATTCCGTTTAATAACGCATTGGCAGAAAACTTTCAGACAAGTTTTTGCATTGACAGAAATAATTTTTGCTAAACATGTTTTTTCTTTTCCTTCTTTTCTTTCTTTGTAAGGGGAAAATTTTAATAACTGGACAGTTTTTAATTCGGAGTATTATAAAGTTAAGAGAGTGCTTGGAACTAAGGCCGATCTACTACTCAAGGGTCCTAGGCCTGGGGTAGTGTGCCCTCTGAGGGGGGGGGGATGTTTTTCGAAGAGGGCCAAGCCCAGATTTATGTGAGTCTCGGAGAAAACTACTGAAAACTCCGAACGGCTAGGTCGACGAGCTAGACCTGGGATTGAACCCAGCACTTCCCGTTTATCAGCTCTGAGTCTAGAATGGCACGGACACTCATGGAGTCGTACAGTTTAGAGATGATTCAGGAGCAGTTCACTCCCTCAGGAGACAATAAATTGTTTTATTTCCATATTCCAAGGGTGAAAAACTACGTAACACCCCAAAACCCTAAAAACTACTATTTGTGTACAAAATGAATCGTGAAAGAATAGATTAAGGTTATTATTCGTGGCTATTATAAAAATTGTTTATTTATACCCATAATAAATTATATTTGTAGAGTTCTTAAGGCATTGTAAAGAAAAAAAAATCTGGAGTGACTCCACTCGGGTTTCCGAACATTGAGTAATTAACAGTTTTGTAGATAAAGTAAAGAAAGAGGAGTTGTTAAACAAACAAAAGAGAGAAAACCATAATAGAGTGTAAGTATTTTTCTCCATATATTACACGATGTTTAGTTTTATTTAACGCTACTGAACTTTGAGCCCTTAGATCATAATGATAAAGAATTTTTCGTTGTGTCCCTGTAAAAACCTATAAATGCTAGATTCACGAAAATGCTTATATTTAGTACAACAGTGATTTATAATATTCATATAAATTTTCAGCTCAATTGAATAAGGCGTTTAGATGCTATCGCACTTTTAAAAATTTGGTCCCATAGGCCATAATGATAAAGAATTTTCCTTTGTGTCCCTGTAAAAAAACTGTAAGTGCTAAATTCACCAAAATCTATACAGTTGGTGCAAGTGTGACCTTTAACATGTGTACAAATTTTTTTCTCAGATTAATAAAGCAATTAGACGCTATCGCACTTTAAAAAATTTAGCCCCATAGGCCATAATGATAAAGAATTTTTCCTGGTGTCCCTTTAAAAAAGCTATAAATGCTAGACTAACCAAAATCTATAGGGTTCGTACTATGGTGACTTACAATATACGTACCAACTTTCAGCTTATTCGAACAAAGCGTTTAGACGCTAGCGTGTTCACTCACAGACATACACACACGCATACACACACACATATATGCATCATCGTAAAAATAGTCGAAACGGACTCAGGGGACTTCGAAACGTATAGGAACATTAAAATCTCAAATTCGGATTTTTGACATGATTACAATACTTTCCTCACTATAGTGTTCGGAAAGTAATTAGAGGGGGGGGGGGGGGGAATCTGGAATTAAAGATAGTCCCTGAAAACTTTCACCTCTTATATATTCTTTTATAATCTGCTACCGGTTGTTTTCAATTTTTATTTTAATATTCTTCAAGTTTCTTCGTATTCTTTGTACAACTCTCTATGCCATTAAAAATGTTTACCGTTTACCTACGTGAAGACTGAAACAATATCTGAATTTTTGAAATCAAAATGCAAGAATTTGAGTAGAATGAAGTAAATCGCCTACATCTTGTATAAACAATAGTTTAAGTATTGAAAATTTTATAAATTTAAAAACCAAAATACAAAATAAAGATTTTAGATTTAGAGAATTCTTATTTATCAAGTGATTCAATTTTTATTTTATTTATTTATTTAGTTTTTAACTTTTAATTTTCTTTTCTTTCTTTTGAGGGGTTTGGGGGGGGGGGGGGGGCGTTAATGCTTCACCACCGGAAAGTGTTTCATTAAATATCTAAATTTTTGGAGATTATTTAAGTAATTATCATAATGTTAATAATGAAAATAAAGAAGAATGTTAATTAAAAGGATTTATCTGTAGCTTAAGACCACAAAAAATTACTCTAATGTTAATAATAATAATTACATAAATACTAATTACATAAATACTAATAATAATTACATACTTTAATAATTACATAAACTAATGTATATAGTAACATTAGTTTATGTAATTATTAAAGACCAAATAATATTTAGAAAATCATTTTTAAATATATTTAATAAACCGGAAATATTTCGTAATTGAATTGTATAAAAAACAATCTGCAGCAGAACTATGTATTAATTCATATTACTATAATGATCCAAAAGACAAAAATGGGTCTAGGGGACAGGGGGATCTGTTCTTGAAGCTGGTAGACGGGAAATGCCGAATTCGATATGTAGTCATGCACGCATGCTGTCCTAGTGGTTCGGTGTTTTCCAAGGTTTTGTCTGAAATTCATGTAAATATCGGCTAATACCACTTAAAAATCAGCGCACGGTGGGGTTTTCGGTAATAAATTGAGGCTTACTTAAAACTGTCTAAATTATTTTCAATATTTTTTGAAAATGTCGTTATATAAGGTAATTCCGGGAGAGTTGCCCCACCGGGAGAGATGCCCCACTTGATGTAATTTCGAAACGCATCGCTAGATGGCTCTGTGAGTCCGATTTTTATTTAAGATAGATGTTGAATAGTGTGCTGTGGAAGTTACGTGAACTCATTTCTTTGTTTTCTGCTGTCACAACAATATTTCAAGTAAGTACCATGTTTTTTCTACTCTGTTATAAGAGTAATGTTGCATTGTAAGGCTGGCACTAGTTAATAAAAATGAATTTTTTTAATATAAGCTTAAAAACCTGTAGTAAGAAGTTGATCAGTCGACTTCGGACATTCTGCTGCCATTTTTGCTGTCTTGCAATTTGGACAGTTGCCGGGGCATCTCTCCCATACCAAAAGGATAGACGCCCCAGATTATATTCGGGTGAGATGCCCCACATACAATTTCAGGGAGAAAAGTCTTTTAATTGTTTAAATTTTAAACTAATATTTTTAAAATCATATTGTTTTTATAAAATGCGTAATATTTGTAAATCGTGAAAATTTTCAACTTAAAAATATTTTTTGAAACTATAAATTTAGATAAAAATTCCTCAAATAAAATTCAAACTCGCGTAATCGCTAGAAGTGGCAACTCAAAACGAAGTTACAAAAGTGCAGATTGAACCCAGATAAGAAAGCTAAAAACGCTCAGGTATGTGAGACTGAACTTTGACATTTAAACTATAACGTAAACAAACTGGGCGTTAACGAAACTGTAGGTGGCGGTTAATTGTGACGGTAAGTGTATATTATTGTATTTGTTCATGCAGTTGTTCAATGCTTCTTGTTCGTTTCAGGAAAGATGCTTACAGTGTACAAAAGAAACAATGCCGGAGCAGCTCGTACGACTTGGAGAGAAGAGCATTTAAAAGCTCAGGAGACTAGAAGCAGGATAAATTGGTGTCAATGAAGCTGCTAGGTTCTATGGAATTCCTTCTCGGATACTTCCTGACAGAGAGACAATTAGGACACTTGCGTTTCAGTTTGCTGAAAAACTAGGTCTCAAGCATCGATTTAATTTAGAAGCAAGAATGGCTGGGCAAGCCTGGCTGTCAACATTTCTTAGGAGAAACCCAGAACTAAGTATCAGACAAGCCCAGGGGCTCTCTTTAGCAAGGTTGGAAGGCATGAACAGAGAAAGTGTTGATCATTTTTTAAAAATTCTCTCAAAAGTGTTTGAAGAAAATGAATTCTTTACAAGACCGGGGAGTATTTATAATATAGACGAAACTGGCTATCAGTTAAATAGCATTCCAGCAAAGGTCGTGGCTACCAAAGGGGCAAAATATGTTCATGTTTTGACGTCTACACAGAGAGGAGAAAATGTTACAGTCATTGCCTGTTGTAATTCAGAATGACAATATCTCCCTCCTTCAGTTATTTTTAAAGGCGTTCGCGAAAAAGAAGAATTTTCCGATGTCTTCCACCTGGATCTATGGTGTTCATCAACGAAAAATCCTCGTACATCAGTACAGATATTTTTTTTCAGATTGCTTAAAGATCTTTTTGTTCAAAGAAAACCCCAAGGAAAGACATTATTAGTTTTGGACGGTCATGCATTGCTCTTAAACTGTTATGACTTGCTGGAATTTGCGGATAAGAATAACATTATAATTGTACGCCTGCCCAGCCATACGACACAATCTCTTCACCCTCTTGATCAGTCTTTTTGTAAGCCACTAAAACACTGCTTTAAAGAGAAAGCAAGGAAATGGATTGTTAATCATCCAGGAAGGACCATTGGGAGAATACAAGCTGCAGAACTGACTTGTAGAGCCTGGAAAAGGGCAGCTTCTGTTGACACTGCTTTTCATCCCGATGTTGGAATTTTTCATCTAAACCAAGGAATTTTCATCTAAACCAAGGGAATTTTTCATCTAAACCAAGCAGCGATTCCAGACCACTTCGTTTCCATAAGTGAAGAATTGAAACAGACAGATAAACAGACCCAAATTTCTGAATCAACTGAACAAACATCCTTCCCGACAAAAATATTGCACCTGATTTCCCCTGTACCTAGGTTAGAGGAAAGATGCAAGAAAGATACAGTCGGCTAAAGATACATCCTAAGAGCACGTCCAAGAAAAAAAAGCTAAAATTCGTTGTTAAATTTAGCAAAGCGTCAAAACAGCTGGTGATAGACATGCCCATTCAAAAGGACGAAAGTGATCCTACAAACAATTGCCTCGAATGTGCGGAGAATTACTATTTTACAAAAGAAACAGTAGATTGGATAAATTGCATAAAGTGCCATAAATGGTTACATTAATCATGCACAATGTACGGGGATCTGTGCAATGTTTGCGGAAAAGCGAAAATTAGAGAAGAGAAAAAGAAAAATATTATCTGAATAAATTCGACATATTTCGTAATATTTTTTTATTATCCTTTCTAAACTGTAAATATGAAATTTTCAAATATACTAAAAAAATATATTTGAAATATTTTTCAATAGTTTACGTGTTTTATTCTAAATTTTACATCTTGTCTATGGTAACTAAATATTTTAATGTTTAGGTCTTTTTTTTTTTTTTTTTTTTTTTTTTTTTTTTTAAATAGCTTACGTTTTATATGTTATAAACTACTGAAAAACTGTTATAATCTATTGACCATTGTTAAAATCTTTTATTATGTTTTTTACAGGTAGGGCATCTCTCCCACGTAAGTGGGGCATCTCACCCGCAACATTGGAAGAGATGGCCAAATGTAGTAATGCCGCAATTTAATTTTTTTCTTTAGAAAATTCACAGTATGGTACAAAAAAACTACTTAGTATTAGAAAACAATATCTATAATATATTTACCACAAATTTTCGTTGTCATTGTTAATACCCAATTTATTTTATAGCTCCTTTTCCTTAAGTGGGGCATCTGTCCCGGAATTACCTTATAGTTATCAAAAGTCCCACTTTACTCCCTGTACCTTGGGAATGCCTCGACATTTCTGAAAACTTTAAGACACTTGTTAAAAAAAAAAAAAAAAAAAAAAAAAAAAAACGGGCTGGGAACACAGGCGGAAACTTCAAAATTGTCATATAGGAAGGGGGGACAGTCTTTTAAAAGCTCGGGAATAAATTCTTTTCAAAGTAGGTCTAGGATCTACAGCAGTTAGTCGGCCTTATTCCCAAATCCACTCCAATCCATATTTGCTTTTAAAATAAAATACTTCAAAGATATTCCTGTTACACTGGCGTTCATAAAATGGTACTTAAATATCTTATGATTTCATTATATAAGTGTTTTTCCCCTGTATTAATGTTTTAAAATATCATGTATATCTACTTTTATTTTCTTTAGATGAATTTTCATTATATTCTATTTAGATGGAGTATAAAAGATACACTTTAAAATTCGCTTATGTATACTCAATTTCATTTTCAGTGCCATGGAAATACAATCCTTTCTTTTCATTATTTACTTAAAATGTCATAGGATGTAGATTTTGTTTTAAAAATTTATAGTTGAAGTGTTTTCCTACAATAGTAATTTTTCATCATTTTTCTTTTTTCTAGTTAATAATGGAAATTGATCCTGATATAAGAAACGAAACAAGTTGTCTAAGAAATATGAAAATAGAAAATGCCGTAAAATACCCTCATCAGAGATATTTGCAAATTGTATTCAAATATTTATCCTGTTATTAAAGACACTTTCACCATTTATTTTTTATTAATCTCATAAAAAAAAGTTTAGTGTTATGTTAGTAGAATAAAGTTTAATTTAAATCTAATTCAGTATGTTTTATTTTTTAATTATTTTTAATTGCATGTTTTCTTTGCAGCAAAGATGTTTTTCTTCTTAGCGAGCTTTTTGCATTGATTCTAGTAAATTACCGAGGTACTGCTTTCAGGTGTAAAAGCGAAGTATTTGTTTCTTCTTTAGATCCTATTTTGTAGCAGAAAAAATGTTTTAAAATTTGTTTTTGTAAAAAAGAAGAAAAAAAAAGTCGAATTTTTTTTAATTCAAAATAATCTAATGGCTTCTTTAATAAAAAGTTTTATATTTTAAAGATTTGAGTTTATGGAATGAATGGCGAAAAGCAAAAGAGTACCCAATTTCCATCTGCATTGAAACCTAAATTAATATTTAAAAATATAAAAAGCTCTATATTTCTTTATCTACTGTTTAATACGTACAGTCGGTAACAAAAGCGTTCGAACACTAGCAAAAATTCCTATGTAAAAAAAGCATACTTCAAACGGTTTTGTTAAATAAATCCTTGTCGAATCCTGTTCTTAGTCAGTGTAAGAACATGATTCGATAAGGATTTATTTAACAAGACCGTATGAAGTGTACTTTTTTATATAGGAATTTTGCTAGCGTTCGGACATTTTTGTTACCGACTGTACGTACATTTTCTCTCCACTTGCCGTCTATCTAAATATATTTATATCCCAGAAACTGCAATAATTAAGGAAATTATTCTACACATTGCAATGAATTAATTATAAAAAATAAAATTATTTAGGTATCAAACCTTTGCTGTGTTCCTATACTTCTACGATTACGCATTAGAAATCTGAAATGAGAATTTTTATTTTCAAATAAAATAACCTTTAAAAACCAATTTTATTAAAAACATAATATTGGAAAAGGTTCAATTTGTGTTAAAGTTCGAAATAAAATTTGCATCAAATTTGTTAGTCTTGGTTTGTGACAAAATATGCATTGCATTAAAATGTTGCACAAATTTACTTTTTTAAAGACTACAAAAATTGTATACATAGTTTTTAAGAGAGACCTTTATATGGAAATAGTAAATTTTTTCTTTAGCTAATATAAAAATCAATGTGAGTATTTAAATTTCAAATTCATTTAATACACTACCTTTCCATAAATGACCGGACACTTTCGAATTTAGATTTGTTTTAAAATAACTCATATAGTACTAAACAAATCATCTTCAAACTTCAGGAGTGTAAAAAACATGTTATACCTCATGTAGTTCAGTTATTTGTTTTTGCCAAAAGTGAAAAGGGGATCATTAAAAAATTAAAGAAAAATGAGAGTATTTGGCATTACCCAATATAAAGTAATTCTCGAAATACAATCTGGCTGTAGCATATGATTATGGGGCTCATTCTCATTTTCTTTATAAATTTTAAAGTCTCTACCGCATGTAATCAGAGAGATATAAGATTTCTTTAAAAAATTGGCAAACAAAACTTCAGTGTTTTTTTTTTTTTTTTTTTTTTTTTTAAAAGCTGTAACATGTACGGTATTAAACCCAGTACAAAGCTATATTCGGGAAACCCAATATACAGCATTAGACACAATATACTGCAATCAGAATGAATAAAATAAAATACTAAATATCTAATGAAATGTGAGAATTTTTGCTAAATAACTTTTAACTGCGCATGACTAAGTTTTAGCTAAATTTCATTTGTATAATTTAGTAGCCAAATGCATTAAACTACTTATATAAAAAACCCAAACAAGTATTGTGTAAACCCGAAAAGTTCTATGCCAAAGAATGAACTGGTCTTCAGTTACTTTCGAAGAAACGCTAAAGTATAAAGAGTTCTACTCACATTTTTATTTTGATTCAGTGAATGGTAATGCAGTTTTCTGTGATTGTAAATAAATATTGGGAAAACCCTCTTAACAATTTCTTTTTTGGAGAACAGCTGAAATTCAGTTTATTCTATGATGTAGAACTTCTTGAGTTTACACGATATTTGTTTAAGGTTTTTATATAAGTAGCTCAATAAATTTGGCTGTTAAATTTTGAAAATGAAATTTCGCTAAACATTTATGCATGCGCAGTTAGAAATTATTTAGTAATAATACTCAAATTTCGTTAGATATTTAATATATATATATATATATTTACTCTGATTGCAGTATGCTGTGTTTGATATTGTATGTCGAGTTTCCTGAAAATAACTTTGCACTGTCTTTTAATACTTTGCGTGTTATAGCTAAAAAAAAAAAAAAAAAAAAAAAAATGAAAATGTTTCTTGCAATTTTTTAAAGAAACCTTTATCTCCCTTATTATATGCGGTAGAGACATATAAACTTAAATAATTAATGAGAAAAAGTCCTACTGCCTACATGCTACTGCCATATCGTATTTCAAGCATTAATTATTACAGGGTGAAGCCAAATACTTTCATTTTACTTTAATTTTTTACTGGTCCTCCTTTCACACCCCTTAAGTTTCAAAATGATTTGTTTAACATTTTTTGAGATACTTTTTAAAATGTCTGAAATCGAAAGTGTGCGGTCATTATGGAAAGGTAGTGTACCTAACAATTTTTTTATACTACTACTTTTTCCCCCTTTTTTTTTTCCCCATTTAGAAAGTTTATACATTTTTAAGAGCATAATGCATTTTAAACGATTAGTGTTTTAATTAAATTCCTAATTGTTTTAAGTTAATATCTAATCAAAATGTAATATATATACATTTGTTAGAAAACAAAAAAAGGTGTATTTACAAATTGGATGTATTTTTGAATGAAAGAAACTGAGGTTAACACAGATCTTCAAATATAATGTTGGCGAAATTTAATTTGTTTATTTTAGCGGATACCTATATTTTTGATGTGCTGAAGCCGAAAACGAAGCCAGTTTTTCTCTGTCACACATAGCTTTTGCCAATACAGGGTGTCTACCGACACAATTTCTACTCTTTCGGTAGTTTCTAGTATGATTCCCTGATGAATTGTAATTAATCATGGAATCATACTATAAAAGTCACCGTTTAATTATATTGGTGGAAGAGTCTTGAAAAAAAATAGCGCACCCTGTATTGTTGAAAATCTGTATGTGATAGAGTAAAAACTAGTTTCGGTTTCAGCCCAGCAAAGACCATCGATATCAGCCAAAATTATCAAATAAAAATTTTAGATTTAGACCTGTGAGATCTTTCACTATTCAGTCATATTAAATGAGGGAATTAAGTTTTTAATTTTGTTATGGACTAAATATAACCGAGCAATATTAAGCAACCATATGACATATTTTGCAATTATTTCTGATCCTTTAATTAGAAGTACCATAATATAAATCAGCTTTTTTTTTTCAAATTTTATATTAAAAGTTTAATGTATGCAAAATGTACCACAACATTAATAAAAATTGTAGTTAAAAACATGTTAAAGTGCATCATTACAAATCCTACCAAAGGTAATACAAGCTTAGACAACTTTATACCTCTGAATTATAATGTAGTTTTGATAACAAAAATATATAGCTTGTTTATATATATAGATACTAAAGTTCGGTCATCTTGTCCCATCAATTTCCAAGGAGTTCTGTTCTCAAAGTTTGAAGGTGGGAGGTGCCAAGTTCGATCTCAGTTTGAGGTTTTCAGCCTACCCATTCGAAATTTTCCAAGGTTTTCTTAAAAACTTTTGTAAATAAGGGAACATCTTAGAATGATCTACACATAAGGCATTCTATACAGGCCTACAATTCTGGAATAATCAACGTGATTTTACCACCACAATATTATTAGTATATTTAGAAGCCTATTCAAGACATTATAAACTGACGCGCATTTAAAATAAATCCCAAGACTATGAATTTACAAGTACAAAAACGTCCAACTTTAAGTTTCTCTTCCTTAAGTTGTATAAGAATCTGTACCTATGTAACGTATTTACTAGATTCTTACATATATTCATGAAGATAAACTTACTGCTGGATATTTTTGTGCTTGTAAAATGATAATAATGGAATTTATTTTAAGTATATGCCAATTTAGAGTGTCTTCAATACGCTTGTAAACGTACTAATATTTAATCGGCGTTGGTTAAAGCCGATTGGCTATGCTAGGTTTCTAGACCTGTGGGAATTGCCGTAAGTGTAGGTCTTTCTAAAATGTGTTATCCCATATTTATACAAGTTTTGGAGAAATCTGCGGAAAATCCTGAAATTGTAGGTCGAAATTCGCAACCTTGGATCGAACCATGGCACCTTCCGCCTTTAAACGTTGAAAGCAGAGCTTCTCTGCCAATGGTGGGGCCTACAAATATTAGGTATTTTTTCATGGATAAATTTACTGAGCATTTCGTAATATTATATACGAAATTTACAGAGACTTGGATGTTCTTACATATGTAATTTTACTGAGACTTGGATATTTTTACGTATGTAACCTTACAGAGACTTGGATATTTTTACAATGGTAAATTTACAGAGACATAGATGCTTTTACATGCTCGAATTTACGGAGACTTGCAAATTTTTACATACGTAGATTTACAGAGACTTTGATGTTTTACAGATTTAAATTTACAGAGACTTGAATATTTTGATCTATGTAAATTTACAGAGACTATGATTGATTTACAGAATAGTTTCTCTGCATTTTGACAGAATCTCTTTGTTTAATTCTCTGTAAATTTACATAAGACTTAATATAATTAATTACCAATAGATTCTCTGTAAATTTACAGAAAAAATTTTAACAGTGTACAAGTAACTAAGATAAATATATATACTTCTTGTTTTTTTACATTGAATACTGAAGTGCCCAGCCCAGCTTTACTGGTATCTTTCCTTCTTTCTTTCTTTCTTTCTTTCTTTTTTTTTTTTTAAGTTTGTATTGTAAATTCTGTTTTTTTTTTTTTTTTTATCATTCACACAAAAATGTCTGTTTTAACCGACGAAGAAAAAATTACTGAAAATAAGTCATTCGAGTGCAAGGGTTTAAAACAATGTATATAAAATAAAACAGTTCTTTTCTTAAATTATAACAAACTGGGATCAAGATAACTAATTTAAAAGGGTTTTTCAGTTTATCAACCTGTATTTTATGCTCATTAGGTGCCAAGTCTCCAATTTTGGAACCATATTATATTTTCTAACAAAATAAACATTATTTTTATTAGTTAAACTACATATAATTAGAAATGCACATTGAAACACAACACATACGAAAATTCAAATATTTTCAGTGGGATTCATATAGCGGTGTTTAAAGGGTTAAATAGATCAGAAAATGTATAAATATATCGAAAGACAAAAGACGAAAATTTGTACGTATTCAATACTTTTTACTTTCTCTTACCCATAGGGTGGAGAAAGTATTGTTTTAGGGTCAAATTTTCGACCGTGAGTTTTTGTTATATTTACATGTTCTGAGGTTCCTTGAATACAAAAATCATGTTTTTAGCGAATGGTCTGTGTGTATGTCTGAGTATGTATTATTAGCATATCTCAAGAACAAATAGTAGCAGAAATTTCAAACTCAGTATGCTAAATATGTGTTGTATAGGGATGCTACACTAAGCTTTTCGTTGAGATGAAGCAAATGGTTCGTGTACAGGGACACTTAAAAGCATTAAAATACATTACGTCTATGGGGGAAATTGCAGGAAAGTAGAGTTTAACATCTATAGACTGCACTAAACAAAATGAAACGAATATATATTTTTGTAATAGAGATAGTCAACTGGGAATTTTTTTTTTTGTGTATGTAGGAGCTGTGATGTTAAAAACATCACTTTTTTCTAAATTTTAAAATAAGATCGTTTTTCTGCACTTAAATGGATTGTATCTCTTAGCTGGCTCAATTCACCCTGTAATGTTTGCTTTACTGCAATTCACACACAGGAGAAAATTTGGTTCTTCTTTCCGAGTGGTGATGTCATCTCACACCATTCTGAGAACCAATAGGGTGATGGTTCTGACCCCACCTTCTGTTATCCCGGCAACTTTAAATTCAGTTGAGTTTGAGCAGTGCTCCAGATAGCAGCATGGGTAAGAAATGATTGTTTATATTCTGTTTTTATAGGACTGTGACCATTTTATCATTTTGGAGAGAGAGTGCCTACTTCATAACAATATAGGTATATCAGAAATTAATTGTTGCATATTTAATTAAAAAAAAACAATATCTATTTTTTTAATGTCCTATTTAATTTGGATTTGAAAATAAATAAAATTTTGATTCAACAGTATCACTTGCTTGGAAATATTATTTGGTTCTGCATTTTTCTTATTTGCAGCTTTCTAAAAATCAAGTGAATTTATTCTTCTTTTTTCTTATGTAAATAAAGGTATTTGGATATATATATAGACATTTTGACCAAAAGAACAAAAGGGTTAGCGGTCAAAATGTAATGTAACGATCATGTACGCCATGAGGTCTTTGATTCCTCAATAACGAACTTCTTTTGATAATTGGAGTTAGAAATGTTAATAAAATAGATTGGGAATATGAAAATGTTGGAGTGAATGAATATATTAACACCACATTTGGTGCCGGTTGTGTCAAATTGTGATCCGATGGAAAAAGATTGAGATCACAAACCAAAATATTCATATAAGCTAAGCTCTTAGATACATTTATTTAGATAACCAAAATATTGCAAAAGAGGAAAACATTAGGTTATTTAAATGTTTATTGAATTAAACATGATTTTATATTATCTACAATGATTCTATAAGCTGCAATGTTTGAAGAATATATGCATAGAAATAAATAAAAATGGAAAATAAAAGGAATACTTGATTATTGTTCTTAAGAATGAATGATACTGTAGAGATTGTTTATTTTGAATAAGTTATTTTATTTTTATTGCTAGAATTACTGAAATTATTTTTAAAGTCATACAAAACTAATAACATTTTTTGTGATTACATATATACCAAGTGACCTATAAGACAATTAATTCCCTGTTTCAAAAATGGTAATATGCTGGAACTTTGTACAAATGAAAAATTTTTTTGGTTCAATATATTTTGAATAACTGATTAAATAAATAATAACCAACAGAACTTTGTAGTATTGGCTTAAAAAAAAAAAAAAAAAAAAAAGTTGTAGGTATGTCTCTCTCTCCTCAATTACTTGAATTTATTATATGCAAATAGCTATCAACACATGTAAAAATCAAGAAATTTAAATAACAAGCTTCATACATCTGTGTTTTTTTTTAAACCAATATAGTAATAATGGCTTCTAACAAAGGATTGACAAGATGTTTACCGTTCAAAACTTTAGTAACGCCATTTTCTGGAGACCCTCAATTATTGGATTTCTTTATTGAACAAGTGAAATTTAAAACCGAGAACAGCAAATGGGATGAATCCCATGCTTTGGCTTTTGTGAAATCAAAATTAGCAGATACTGCTCTTAAGTTTTATGTCTTCTCCCCAGCTTGCCAAAAATCCAAAAATCCTGAAGAATTATTTAATATATTTAAGAAATATTTTAAGGTAGAGTCGGAAACTTCAATAGCACAACAATTTAATGAGTTTAGTTTTGAGTCCGATGTCAATATTAATATTTTTGCTAATAAGCTCGAAAATTTAGTGAGAAAACGATTTCCTGATATGGAAGAAAAAGCCCTTGAACAATTACTCATCGCAAAATTCAATGACCTCATCCCGCCCCACTTTAGAATTCATCTACTATCACAAAAAGCCACAACCTTTTATCAGATGGTGGAATGTCTCGAAAAATTTCAGGAAATTTATAACTTGCAAGTAAACCCTGTCTTACCAGGAACATCTTTTGCTACTATTCAGAACTTCAATCATAAAACAGATAGTGAAGTGATAGGTACAAACTCTGAAAACAATTTGACTAAGGTTAACAATTCATCTTATAGCAAGCGGCCATACAATAAATTTCCACAAAACAAAGGTTCACATACGATTCAATGCCAATGGTGTGAAAGACCTGGACATTCTGCTCAGAAGTGCTTTGCACTCAGAAAATTACAAAATAATAAGTTTTCTTACAGATATCGTAATGGACAAACTTTCTCTAGACCTTATAGAGACATGTCATGGAGAGCCAGGCCCCCTAAAACATTTAAATCCAACTCCCCTCAAACCAAAAGTAGTCAGTCACAATGACTAGAAGTGGAGAATGGTAGAAGTGACACTAAACTCCTAGGTACAAAGAGTTCCTCATATAGGTCAGGTTTGACTAAAGTCAATTACCATAACAACTTTTCACAGACTAACTCAACATATTCTAATCTACCTAATAATTTTTTTGTAAATAACAATGAAATCATTCTGAGATCTCCAGACACACAGGCAAAGTTCCCTTTGTCATTAGAACGTAAAGTAAAATCTGTTGCGATACAGACAACATCTCCAGTACTGGTAACGTCCCCGAGTGTGGAGGAAAATGGAGACTGTATATTAGTTAATTCACTGGAATTCTTGTTACACACAGACTATGATCTGCCCAATCTCCCCATCATACAATTATTGTTAAACAAAACATTTCTTCTCGACTCAGGAGCTTCTGTGTCATTACTCTCAAAACATTACTGTTTACAAAATCAAAACAAATTATATTACAAAAGAATTGCTTCAAGAGTCAAAATATCTACAGTAAACTCTATAGTCCAATGTGATGGATGTGTTTGCGTTTCCTTTAAAATAGGGAAAACTTTTTACAAACACACATTTTTTCTTATTGAAATACCAACTGAATCCAAATTTATTGGTATACTTGGCTTTGATTTTTTAAAGTCCCATCACGTTGTTATCAATTTACATAATAACAAGATACAAATTAATGAAAATGCTTTAGATATTCTAGACACTGTACCCTCTTGCAGTCTTTTATCATCTGAATCTGATATGAATCGGGCATCGCATAAGATAGATACTCATATGGATTTCACCCAAACTGGATGTAAAAAATCTAAAATTGATGTTCATAAAGATAATTTGCCCTCTTGTCAAAAATGTTGGCTTACCCAGAAGATTATGATTGATCCACAGGATACTATATATGTGCCTGTGCGGTCCACGCTTATTCCAGAAAATCAGTTAGTAATGTTTACATCGTCTAACAAGCACTGTCCACTTGCGTCCTATCCTTCTCTTATGGAGGTACAACATATCAAGGAAAATTCTACTAAACAAGAATTAATTCAATTTTTTATTCCTATGTATAATAATTCGAGCAAGAAACTGCATATAAATAAAAATACCATTTGTGGATACATTTCAGAGATAGATAAAATAGAAGAAAATACCTTAGATCTTGCAACAAATACACCTGATCACATGTGTAATCTAATTAAGGCTACACCAGTTTTATCCTTAAGACAGAAAGAATTTAATGTAGATAATTTTTCTATTTAGCATTTAAAACCTACAGAAAGGGTAATAATGCAAGATATTCTTCAGAAATTTAACTCTGTATTTTCATGTTCACTAAAGTCGATTGGACACACCGATCATATCACTCCACATATAAAATTCATTTCAGATATTCCCTTAAAAACTTACCCTTTTCCTATTCCACAAGCTATTCAAGAAGAGGCAAAAGATCAACTTGACAAATTACTGGATGCAGGGATCATTGAGAGAAATATCTCTGAATGGGCATGCCCAATGCTCATGGTTAAAAAGAAAGCTGTGTCTAAGGAGGATAAACCTTCCTTTAGACTGGCCCTAGATTTAAGGTTAATCAACTCTATGATTCGATGCTCCACTTATCCTCTTCCAAGAATTGATACGATAATAAATAACATCTCAAAATTTAAATATTTTACAACATTAGACTTTCCCTCAGCGTATCATCAAATTTCATTACCTAAAGAATACAGACGACGTCTCTCATTTACTACACAATGGGGAACTTATTCATTTAAAAGATTAATGTTTGGGCTGAGATCAGCCGCATCAACATTCCAAATGCTTACTGACACAATTATACAAGAGTGCAATTGTTCAGGCATATATGCTTACCAGGACGATATTATCATAGGTAGTGACTCTTTCCAAGAAACAACAGAAAAATTACAAACACTTTTAGCTACTCTACAAAAGTACAATCTGACATTGTCTTCAAAGAAATGTAAATTCCATCAGTCGTCAATTGAATATCTCGGTTTCAATATCCAAAATAAAAAAATACATCCTATTTCTTCTAACATTACTAAAATTACTCAATTTCCTGTCCCAGCAACCAGAAAACAACTGAAGAGATTTATAGGATTGTGTGGATTCTACAGAAAACTCATTCCCTGCTACTCAAAATTAATTGATCCTTTGATAAAATTAACATCTCCATTTAAATGGACATTTAAAATGGACATCTCCATTTAAAACTACATTTAAATGGACAGAGCAACATGCTGAAGTCTTTAAACAAATACAGAATTTTTTTTTCTCTAAACCTTTTCTTTCATTACCGGATTGGTCAAAACAATTTTTTCTTAATACAGATGCTAGCAAAATTGCTATTTCAGGGGTTCTTCTACAAGAAAAGGATGGCATTCTGCTTCCGGTTAGTTACTTTAGTAAAACACTATCTAAATCAGAACAGCGATATTCAGCCATCAAGCTTGAGCTGATGGCCATAGCTAAGTCAGTCAGTGCATTTAAATTTTTCCTTTTCAACCGACCTTTCACTATTCTCAGTGATAGCAGACCACTTGAACACTATAAGAAAATTTCCTCTCCTGCTGATTTAACTACTAAGTGGCTGATTGAATTATCAAACTATCAGTACACATTCAAATATGTAAAAGGGAAAACAAACGTTTTGGCAGACTATTTTTCAAGAGAAGACTTTTCGTCATACACAGAAGATCTAACCTCAAACCCAGAATTAATTAAAGAGGCTAACAATTTACCCATTTCTTCAGATTCTCCAACAATTGAACTCCATCATATCAATGTCACACATAAATTTGATAAGTCACTCACCTCATCAGAGCCTCATCGTTCTTCTTTACCTGAGTTGTTAAGTAACGATGCTGCTCCACTCAGTCGTTCCTTAAACAGCTCTGACGCAGATAATCTTATGATGGAAATCTCGGAAGAATGTTTTTTTAAAGAGCAAAGAGAAGATGACTTTCTGCTAAAAATTATTGTCGATATCACTTCGGAGAAACCTTCTCCTAAATATAAAAATTATTTTGTCCATCCGGACACAGGTCTGTTAATGATCAAACGAAAGTTTCACTAGCCTGAGAACTCTCCAAAAATAAAAATTGTAGTACCACAGAAGTTAAAACCAAAAGTATTAAAAATTTGTCACATGCCTCACTTTGGAATTAGAAATACATACAGAAGAATACTTAAACACTTTTATTGGACAGGATTATTTGAAGATGTGAAAAACTTTGTTCTGTCCTGTACATTATGTATTCAATATAAACCGCACAGAATTCCACCTGCTCCCCTACAGGAAATGTTTGTTCCTTCTGCGCCGAGTATGTTGGTTTCCATGGACTTTTTGGGTCCTTTCTCTAATGGCTTCCATGTGTTAACATTTCTCGATCATTTTTCTAAACATATAGAATTGGTACCAGTAAAAAATGCAACAGCACAAGCTGTAGTTAAAGCCATTACGGGATACATCACTACCTTTGGTCGACCCTCTGCGATACTCTCAGACTTAGGCCCACAGTTCACAGCAAACATCTTTAACAACTTGGCACAGACATTGAAAATTACAATCTCCCATTCATCATCAGGACTTCCGCAAACACAAGGCTCATCTGAAAGAATTAATACCAGCATCAAATCCTCAATTGCCACTCTTACCAAGGAAGGATTTGACTTTCATCAGGCTTTGATGATACACAAGAACCTGTATAACACCACCGTTCATTCTTCAACTGGATATTCTCCAGCCTTTCTGCATTTTGGCAGGTCACTAACAAGCATCTTTGACTTGTTTGAAGCTCCTCAGTTAGAAACACTGGAATTTCCATATGAATACCATAAATACATGGAATCAATGAAACAGATTTTCAGGCAAGTGCATCATAACATGAAGTTTCACCAAAACCAACGTAATATTAGACAACATAAAAAAGCAGTTCTCCGGAAATTCAAAGAAAATGACATGGTCTTTATAAAAACCAAAGATACATTTAAACCAAGATTCATAGGCCCATATTCAGTTCAAAAAGTAATATCTGATGTGTTACTCTCCGTCAGAGAATTCGAAAATGAAGGGGCTGAACCATTCACTATCAACATAGACCGTGTCATCCTGGCTCATAAAAGAAAGCAACATCTCATTCCACAAACAATTCAGACAGGTCAACCAGCTGGGATTGTTCAACCGCAGTCTCATTATGATCTCAGACCAAGATGCAAAACTTAATTTTTTTTGTTTTTTGTTTCCATTTTCACAAATGTTCTTTTAACATGTTTTTTTTTAAAGTTTTTTTTTAGGGGACTTGATAATCAGTTCATTCACCAAAGTTGCCTGTTGTAAACAAGTATGAGTTGGTACAGGTATATTTGATAAGTTGTATTTTGTATATTGTCCTATTATATATATTGTGTAGTTATATATACATATTTTTTTTTCTTGTGGCAAATGTTGAATATCTACAATAACTTAGTGAAGTGTGTATTGTATTTAATATGAATATAAATCTTCTGTTATGCTGCTTTATTTTATATATTGTCTTATTTGTTAAATTTGATAACTATACTATAATTATTTACTGCTCAAAATGTACAGTATGTGTGTGTTATATGTATCGGAAACTTGCATATTTATATGTGTATACATAATTTTTCGTCTTTCTTTTCATATATTAATTACTACACATTGTCATGTTTATAAATATATTGGGTTATTAAATACAATTTCTGGAAGTTTCCACACCATTTTCACAGACACAAACATCACTTATACAACACAAGTATACACAACATCCACACTATTACACAATCAAATTAATACACAATCCACACATGATATGTATATAAATGTGTATAATGTTTGATAAAATTCTTTGTTTATTGTGATTATTGACATTGCAGTTTTGTTTTGGTTATATCTGATAGTATGTTTATTTTGAGTATTACTTGACGTTTATATAAAGTGCATTTTTGATTTTGTTTAGTAATCTAACTTGGTGGCCTCAGTAGCCACTCACATTTATTATTTCCATTTATAATATGTATATTCTAAAAAAAAAAAAAAAAAAAAAAAAAATAATAATGGTAATGATAAAATTTAAAAAATCTTATTCGAATATTATACTTAAGTGTTTGGAATGCTTTTTCCGTATCTAATGTAATATTTATCTGTAAGATTATTTTGACATTTGTATTGATACTTATTTTGATTTTTTTTTTCTCCTTCATAATAATGCTTCAAGAGGTCAACTGTAAATATTTTATACTGGTTGGTTGGTTGGTTGTAGGATTTAAGGCCGATTGACTCCTGATGTGTCCTAGGCCAAGGGGGGGAATGCCCTCCGTGGGGGTCTTTCTAAGGGGTCCTAGCCCGTATTTACGCGAGTTTCTATTTTATACTGAAATATAATAACTGATTTTGTTTTATCATAATGCGTGTATTTAATATCAAGATTATTGGTTAAATATTTTTGTTGAAATTGCACATCCATTAAAATTCTTTTGTCATGTCATGCATTTTTTTTATTCTCGTTAACTAATTATTTTTACAAATTTATAAGAAAGAAATTTTACAGCACTTTGCATGCTTTTCAATGTTTCTGTTTATAATACTATTTTCTTTAAAAGGTATCAATATTTTTTTTACTCACGTTACTTGTTGATAAAAGCTGTGTCTGTTTGCATTTATAGATATATTTTATTAGTTGTCAATATCCTAATAAATATTGTTATACATAGATATGTCACTGACCGCTTTTGTATCAATAAAATTTTATCTTTGGGAATATCTGTAACCACAGTGCTGAAATAATTGTTTTTTTGATGAAATAGTGTATTCCTCGCCTATTTTTGTAGAATTGATCATCTACCAGGGTAGGCGTTGATATTGGATTGTTTGTCGGAATTTTATTGTTTCAGCATTACATATCGATTTTGTATTATGTTTGGTTCAGATTTTGTGTCACATGTACATTGTTCTCAAAATTTCTGAAATTTTTTATCAAGTGCATGTCAAGTGCAAGGTATTGTAAGACCTTTCATTTGCTTAAAAATTTACTTTGTTTCATGCATGCCTTTAATGGTTGTTCTTACAATATTATATAGTCAATATGGACATTTCCTTGTTTTTCACATGTAAAAAAAAAAAAAAAAAAAAAATAAAAAAATTGTAATCCTTCATGTAAATGTAGGTATGCACTCTCCATTCACATTTTTAGTCTTCCAAATTTTTTTAATGGTCGTTAGGGGTAATGTGATGTTAAAAACATCACTTTTTTCTAAATTTTAAAATAAGATCGTTTTTCTGCACTTAAATGCATTGTATCTCTTAGCTGGCTCAACTCACCCTGTAATGTTTGCTTTACTGCAAATCACACACAGGAGAAAATTTGGTTCTTCTTTCCTAGTGGTGATGTCATCTCACACCATTCTGAGAACCAATAGGGTGATGGTTCTGACCCCACCTTCTGTTATCCCGGCAATTTAAAATTCAGTTGAGTGTGAGCAGTGCTCCAGATAGCAGCATGGGTAAGAAATGATTGTTTATATTCTGTTTTTATAGGACTGTGACCATTTTATCATTCTGGAGAGAGAGTGCCTTCTTCATAACAATATAGGTATATCAGAAATTAATTGTTGCATATTTAATTAAAAAAAAAAAAAAACAATATCTATTTTTTTAATGTCCTATTTAATTTGGATTTGAAAATAAATAACATTTTTATTCAACAGTATCACTTGCTTGGAAATATTATTTGGTTCTGCATTTTTCTTATTTGCAGCTTTCTAACAATCAAGTGAATTTATTCTTCTTTTCTCTTATGTAAATAAAGGTATTTGGATATATATATATAGACATTTTGAACAAAAGGGTTAGCGGTCAAAATGTAATGTAACGATCATGTACGCCATGAAGTCTTTGATTCCTCAATAACGAACTTCTTTTGATAATTGGAGTTAGAAATGTTAATAAAATAGATTGGGAATATGAAAATGTTGGAGTGAATGAATATATTAACACCACAGGAGCCTCGCCTACATACACATAGTACCTACATACACTAGTAAATGTTCATGATAGGTATCTTTCAAAAGAACTCCCAATACCTTTAAAACGAATGGTTGAACAATCGATCTGCAATAATTTATAATACAGTTATCGATTTTTTTCATTTTTAACAAAAGAGAGAATATATATATATATATATATATATATATATATATATTTATAATGTAATATTGAGAATAATTCAACTTTTTTTGGATATTTAGTGTTATACTACTTCTCAAATATGGAAATCGTCTGTATTATCATGGAAGATAATTTTCTTAAATAATAATTTTAATAAATTATTTTTACTAAGTGAATTTGTATAGGAAAATATAGAAGAAACTCGTGTGGTGGCCACAATACACTAGTTATTTGTTGTTAGTGGATGTGCTTTACTAACAATATTTTACCATTTCCAGGAAAGCTGTTCGGGAATTGAAATAAATTCCTCATAGAGATATGGTAAATAATGTATGTTTTAAGCTAAATATTCATTGTTTGTTTTTTGTTCATTTACACGTTTTGAGGTTTCCCGAGTACTGTAGTCAAGTTTTTTAACGTTTGATCTTTGTCTCTCAGAGTAACTTAAAAACGAATAATTTTAGGTGATCCAAATGTTGTATTTTGAAGTTAGTATAAGTTTGTTACTGGAAAAGTTCGATGAAGATTGGTAAGTTTCAATGAAAGTTGCGTGTGAAAATTGTCTGTATAATTTTAAGTAAACTTTTAATTTTAATAACAGAATTAAATTCTATATAAATGTAGGTGCATTAATGAAACGTAGGGGTTGAGGGGGGCTACCGCCCCCCCCTCCACAGAACTAACTATCATATAAAACTCTTCAGAAGCCTAATTTGAATTGTTCCTTTTGAAAGGGGCTGTGACAGCATCTGTCACGCTTCACCATAGGATTACGTAAGAGCCCTTGTCAAAAGGTTAACATAAAAGTAATCGTTATCTTATCTCTTAATCTCCAACCTGTATTTATAGTATTAAATTTCAGGGTAAGAGAAAGTCGTGTGAAACTCTACTTTTCATATCTCGTTGCGGGAAAGAACTGATTCGAGAAATCTTAACCAAACAATATATTGTTGCAATAATAAATAAATAAAAATAAAATTACCAAATTTAAAAATCAGCAGCTTATTAAGACTGAGCTTGTGGTGCCTCTTTTTTAAGTCTGATTTTAAATCTTACGAACTTTCGTAGAATGGGCGTAGTTACCATTGATCTTAACTTGGTATTGCAGTGCCTCAAGCGTAAGTCCTTCGCGTGACCTCGTAAAAGAAAGAAGCCAGCCAATGGGAGACGCAGAGCGATCTGTGTTGTGATTGCGCGCGCATCCAGATACGATTCGACTTAAGGCAGCTCTGAGATTGTCGTAAGATTGTGAGACACTGCAATACAACTTGCGATGATTTGTTTACATCTTAAGACAGGATTCACGCTTAAGTTAGTCTTAAGCGAGGCATCGCAATTCCAACCTAAACTCTAGGGGCAGGTTGGGGTTCAGGCTTTCGACTGATCAAACCGGTCATGAATCAATGCGTCCAGTCTCGTGAACCGGTCTGGATCAAAGTCGTTGAGTATCCCGTGGATCGGTAGATCAAATCACCCAAAATTTTTTTCTGAGACATTTTGATCCATTAACTGATCCATTGCTATGATTGGCCATTGGTTATTGTTCTGGTTACGCCATCTATCGGTCATTACAAACGCGAATAAAAGCATTTTTTTTTTTTTTTTGTAAATAACTGTATAATTAATTTAGAATTATAAAGATATGCATACAATGTACTGAAATATAATACAACAATGCAAATTAAAATTCATCGAAAATTATTTAAATTTAATAAAATAAAATTTTAAAATGCTCCCTGCAAACAATTTTTTACCATGTTTTTATTAACTTCGATTCTTGTTTGTTTGTTTGTGTGTTTGTCAGGGACAAATCTTGCAATCGATTTTTAACTAACTTCCCGACTAGCTAGATATTTGAAATTTTCAGGACAGCTCACAACACGGTGACAATACATTTTTCTAATAATTTTAGTCAACTGCTTCAGGTTCCGCTGCCTTCGGCAGCGTTTATATGATTCGCCAGAAAATTTATTTAACTAACTTCCCGACTAGCTAGACATTTGAAACTTTCAGAATAGTTCAGAATGAGATTAAAATGGATATTTTTAATACCTTTAGCCAACTGTTTCGGGTTCCCGCTGCCTCCGGCAGCGTTATCAGTAAAAGGATTGCAATCGATTTTTTCCTAACTTTCCGACTAGCTAGACATTTGAAACTTTCAGGATAGCTCAAAACACGGTGACAATACATTTTTTTAATACTTTTAGTCAACTGTTTCAGTAGGTGTTGCCATTTGATGATGGTAGTAGACCTACAATACCAATATGTATTTCTTGAAACCTTCCTGATGGTTTGTGAAATTCTCCCAATGCTGATTTTGTATGGCGGGTTATTTTCGATTTTTGTCATGGAATACATGACTTCGCCCACTGCTGGACATCTTTCTTAATATTTGGCCATATAACTTTTGAGGAAATTAATTTCACTGTTGATTTAATTCCCGGATGGGACATATCGTGAAATTGATGAAATATCCTCATGCAAAAATTTTCAGGTATATACAGTCGGCTGCAAAATTATTCGAGCACTAGCAATAATCCTTGCCAAAAAAATGTACACTTAATACAGCTTTGTTAAATAAATCCTTGTCGAGTCGTGTTCTTAATCAGTCTAAGAACATGATTCGACAAGGATTTACTTAGCAAAACAGTCTTAAGTGTACTTTTTAAATATAGGAATTATTGGCTAGTGCTCGAATAATTTTGCAGCCGACTGTAAGGTCTAATATGCTGTGGTGAAGTATCACACCATAAATATTTTATATTTGCATCAGGAACTACATTAGCACTTTATCAATGTGTAGAAAATCTTTAAAATGATAATGACTTCAATTTTTGCCAGATGCATAATTTAACTTTTTACAATTTTTTAACGCTCACGTTTAATTAAATGCATTTATTTTTATGTCGAAAGAAAATGAATTCGTAATTTTTTTTGGAAACAATTAAATTATAGCTAATATTTTAATGACTACTTTTATTGCTATTAGGAGCTTATCATTTTCATATTTTAATTAATTAAAAGAAAACTATTCGAAAATCTGATTTCGAAGTATTGTGTTGTCACCGATTTCTGTTCTGAGCTACTGTGAAAGTTTCAAATGCCTAGGCTAGTAGGGAAGTTAGTTAAAAATAGATTGCAAGATTTGTATCGGACAAACAAACACACAAACAAACAAGAATAGAAGTTAATAAAAACATGGTAAAATGTCCTGTGAACTTTCCAATTGTTTCACGTCGCCCCGCAAACAACTTTTTAAGAAACACAATTTTTGCGTATCATTTAAGTTGGCGTTTTCACCTGTAATAGACATGAATTGTTTTTTGAAATTAGGAAATTCATCAAATTTTCCTGCAAGTTGTGGTAAAGGTAGATTGGGTATTTTAAAACTGTTGAGTTTTGTCTCAGCTATGGTTTAGCTCTGCAATTGTATTTTAGAATTATTTTTATTAAGTAAGATTTTAAATCTTACCTGTAAGTCATGAACATCATCTTCAATTTCTTGTAAGACGTCCAGAGCGTCTTTAATATCAGTTTCAGGAGGAAAGCTAATATATCATTTTAATATTTCGTCAAACGAGCTTTTAATTTCCATAAGTGAAGAAATCTTCTCACTTAGCGTTATTTGCAGTACATCCTTGTAATATTCCTCGGCCTTTAACTGCTCCGTAAATTTTATGTACTATTTATTAACTTTAGTTCTTATAGCGCCACTTGCGCGATGTAGTTGTATTAACGTAGTCATTTTTACTATTTAACTGGACTTCAGACTCTGGAGGGATTAAGTTGATGTTCAAATGGTTTAAGATCCATTGACTGCCCTAGAATCCTAGGCCATGTGAACGCCCAGTATAACTTTTAATGGCAGTGGAATGTAGTATGAAGTTTTTGTATTAAGTTACTAAATGTATAAAAATAAACATTTTATTTTTATTTAACAAATCGTGGACGAGAGTCCAAAACATGCCAAGGTACATAAAATATAATATTCTCCAGTTGAGAGTTAAGTAGAAATGGAGGGTTCCAATGGCGCACACACAGGGGCGCAGTAGCTCACAGGGGAGCAGCCAATCAAGTTTGGTCTTTAGGATGACGTCCACGCAGGGGCGAATAATTGGTTGATATTTGATGTTGTTTTAATTACATCTTTTCGATGATGCTTGGAGCCGACATTCGGCATGCCTGAAACCCACCAGTCGCAAAATCAATTTCCTTCGAAATGATTTTATCGGGATAAACAGGATATCCAGAAAATATCCGGTATTTGGCTGAATATTCAATTTCCAAAATACCGACGGATATCCGGATCAAAACCACCGCCACACATCAAATCGGATATCAGACTCTATTCTAAATAGTACCTATTTTTTTAAATTACAAATTCATGACAAAATATTCGGAATGCTAGATCCAATAAAACTCATATCCAGTTCATCTGTAGATTTTACTGCATGTATTTCCAACAGACTCATAACAAAATTTGAATTCAGATTATATATTTTCGGAAAAACTTAAAAAAAAAAAAAAAAAAAAAAAAATCTTATGTCATAAAGCGAAGCTCAATTGGACTGTTAATTGGACCTTGTAATTTTTATAATTGTAATTTCCAGAATGTATACTATTTCAATAACTTATGTTTATATACACAAATTACATTGATAATTATAAAATTAAAATACTAAAAAACTTAAAGCTTGCGGATGAACAATGGTTTAGAAAAAAGAATATTGATGTGATTATCGGAGCAGAATTATTTTTTGATTTAATTGGGTCAAATAGAAAAACTGGTTTGGAAAACTCACAACTCAGTTTAGTAGAAAGTAAATCTGGATATTTAGTAACAGGGTCGTTATAAGTTCAAAATAATAATGGGGCGTGTTTTTTGTCTCTAGAAACTTTGAATAAACCTTTAAAATCGTTCTGGGAAATCGAAACTATTCTGTATACGAAGATTTCCCAGAGCGAAGAGTTAAATTATTGCTACAAGCATTTTGCGGAAAGTCATAAGAGAGATGAGGAAGGCAGGTACATTGTTGAGGTGCCGTTCAAACCCGAATATGTAGTATTAGGGGATTCTAAACAAATTGCGTTGAAGAGATTAAATCAATTATGCAATCGTTTATAGCGTCATCCAGTATTAAAGTCAATGTAGTACATGGAATTTTTAAGGGAATACGAATCTTTATGTATGCCTCATATTGGTGTTTTGTGTTTGTCTAACAGCTCCACTAAATCGAGAGTCGTGTTAAATGAAAACTGTACCACAACAAATGGGAAATCTTTAAATGATTTATTATGTAAAGGGGGTGTCATTCAGGAAGGTCTCTTCTCAATAATGATTAGATTCAGAAAACATATACTAGATTTTACATGCGATGTAAATAAAATGTTTAGGAAAATTTTAATTAATCCCCCACAAACTAAGTTTCAAAAAAATTTGTGAAGGGAGTGACGGGAGGATCCACCTTCAGTATATCGCCTGAAAACTGTCACGTACGGTACTGCCTCAGCACCGACGAAAACACTTCAGCAATTAGCATTAGATGAACAACAGACATTTCCGCTCGCCTCAAAGGTTGTACTCCGGGATTTTTACATGGGTGAGTGCCTTTCTGGGGCATGCAATCCTGAATAATTTACTGAATTGAAGAATCAAGGCTTATTACTACGTGGTTGCATGACTTTGCACAAATGGTGCTCTACTTCAAATTTTCCGACGAAAGAAACTTCAGATTACACTTTCGATCGCAATAGTGAGGAAGTGACGACGAAAAGTTTAGGTATATTGTGGAATAGCAGCACTGACCGATTTATGTACAAGATTGTTGTTGATGCGAGCTCTTCGCCAACCAATAGAGAGGTTTTGAGTCAAATCACTAGACTCTGCATTTATAGGACCAATAATCGTCAAAGCAAAGATGTTCATACAGAAATTGTGGCTGTTAAATCTGGATTGGACCGATTGTCTTTCCTCTTAGCAATCCGATGAATGGAAGAAATTTTAAAATTCTTTACCCTTTATAGAGAAATTAGATATACCAAGATGCGTTACGTCAAACGACAATATTAAGATTAAGCTGTCGGGCTTCGCCGATGCCTCAGAAAGTGCTTTCGGTGCCGCTATATACCTGCAAGCCTTCAATAAATTAAAGGTGTCGTCTTATCAGCTACTCTGCAGTAAATCCAGAGTTGCCCATATAAAGACTCTAACTATACCTCGACTTGAATTATCTACTTGCCTACGTCTTGCTCAACTTATGCATAAGGCCGTAAAGGCACTTGATCTCGAATTATTTTGTATTAAACTTTTCACCGATTCAACTATATCACTGAGCTGGATCAACACTCAACCTCCTCTACTTAAAACGTTCGTGAGCAACCGAGATTCTCAAATTCAACTAATAACTGAAAACTGCGTGTGGAATCACATAGCGTCCGAAAATAACCCTGCGGGCATGTTATCGCGAGGACTGGATGCTGTGTGGCTAACAGAAAACAAATTGTGGTGGCAAGGCCTGGACTTAGATTTTAATTCGGATTAATGGATGGTTGGGTTTTACGTCGCACTAGTGCTGCTCAGATGGGCAATCGGCGACGGTCTGGGACATACCCCAAGAGGTGGTCTGGAGACATGCCATCACAATTTTGATCCTCCACGGAAGGGACCGAATTTTTAATTCGGACATATCTTGTAACCTTGCTTCCACAAACGAAACTTTTCGTTCAGAATTTAAATATCCTACTATTTTTAATATGTATAATAGTGTTTCAATCTGGGACAAAATTTCCATAATTGAAACGATTATTAAAAATTAATTTACGTAATATCTTTTGTTTGTAGATTTGTAAATTTTGTTAACTGCAGACACCCAGACCAAAAGAAGAACCTGAAATGTTCGGAAACTAAGGTAGCAGAATCCAAATTAATCAAGACCATTCAGGTAAAGTATTTTCAGCTAGAAACACAAGCCTTGAAAAGCGGACGTCCGGTACCCGTAAGTAGTAAATTAAAAATTTTAAATCCTTTTCTAGATCAAAGTGAAGTCCTTCGAGTGGGCGGACGCTTGCGACATGCACATGTCGCCTTTGACCACCGTCATCCAATAATTTTACCTGCTAAGGACAGGCTTCATAGGTTAATTTTTATGTATTTTCATGAACGTGATTTGCATGTTGGTCCACAGGGCCTCTTAAATGCAGTCAGGCAAAAGTTTTGGTCAATTAATGGCTGAGATATAGCCAGATATATTAAAAGCGATTCACGAATGTACTTTGTGTTAATTTTTATGTATTTTCATGAACGTGATTTGCATGTTGGTCCACAGGGCCTCTTAAATGCAGTCAGGCAAAAGTTTTGGTCAATTAATGGCTGAGATATAGCCAGATATATTAAAAGCGATTCACGAATGTACTTTGTGTTTCAAGGCTAAACCGGTTATTATGCACCAATTAATGGGGGAACTATCCTCCGAAAGTGTTAGGCCAAGCCCACCTTTTACAATTCTGGAATTGACCATTGCGGTCCACTTTCCATTAAATATAAGGGGCAGAGAAAGTGTGTTTATAACAAGGTTTATATAGCGATTTTCATTTGCCTAGCCACAAAGGCGGTGCATTTTGAAATTTTAAGCGATTTGACTTCTGATTCATTAATAGCTACTCTAAAAAGATTTTTTAAGTAAAGCAATATTTAGCGATAACGCTACTAATTTCGTCGGGCAGACGCCGAATTGAAAAAATATCCAAAAAGACTTATGTTAGAGGCAAATGAAAATATTGCGAGTTTTCTGACATCGGAGGAGATAGATTGGAAATTTCTTCCACCGTGTTCGCCAAACTTTGGTGGATTGTGGGAAGCTGGCGTGCGCCAGTTTAAATTTTATTTAAAGAGAGCAGTGGTGCTAACTTAATTAACCCTCGAAGAATTCCTAACTGTAATAGTTCAGATCGAGGGAATTCTGAATTCAAGGTCTTTAAGCCCCCTCTTGTCCGATGCGGATAATTTTCGGCCCTTAACGCCTGGTCATCTTTTAATTGGAAGGCCTATTAATTCTGACGCTGAGCCAAATTTGACAAACACTGAAGAAAATCTCCTTGACCGATGGCAGAGAACTCAAAAAATGGTTCACCAAATCTGGAAAGACTGGTCCAATAGTTACCTGAGCCATCTTCAACAACGTACTAAATGGTATTTTGCGAAGGATAATAAGCGTGAAGGTATGATGGTTCTCGTAAAAGAAAAGGACCTGCCTTTATGTACTTGGATCATTGGCAGTGTTAAGAAGGAAGTTCCTGAGAAAGATGGTAAAGTTAGGGTTGTGATTGTTCGCACTCCTACAGGTGTCTATAAAAGAGGCATTTCTAACATGTGTATAATGCCTCTAAACAATAATACTAATTAATGGTTATATGTTTATATATATATTAAAATTGTCTACAAAAAAAAAAAAAAAAAAAAAAAAAAAAAAAAACTTTTAATTAATTACTTTATGTTTTATGATTGTGTATAATTAATTGTTGAATACTTTTCTTTGAAATATTTAGATATTTAAAGGCGGCCGGTATGTCGGCTCCAAGCCTCGTGAAAAAGGTGTAATAAAAATAATATCAAATATCAACCAAATCTTCGCTCCTGCATGGGCGTCATCCTAAAGGCCAAACTTGATTGGTTACTCCCCTGTGAGCTACGGCACCCCTGTGTGTGCGCCATTAGAACCCTCCACTTTTATCTTAACTCTCAACTGGAGAGTATTATATTTTGTGCCCCTTGGCATGTTTTGGACTCTCGTCCACGATTTGTTAAATAAAAATAAAATGTTTATTTTTATACATTTAGTAATCTATCTATACATATAATTAAATAAGCTGTTTGTGTGTGTGTGTGTGTCACTGTGTATGTATGCCCGGAGCATTTTAGGAAAACGGCTGATTGCAGAGCTACACGAATTTGCATGGAGGTTCGTAATGACCTCTCCTGATGCACGTCGAAGCCCGATTTTCGAATTTTTGATTACTTTTCTTTTAATTAGAAGTTTTTTTGAAATTGAAATTGGATTTTGCCATAGTATTTCCGTGTCACGCTAAAAAACAAGGCGTTTCCATTTGAAAGTAAATGTGAGGCCATTTTTATGTTGGTCAGTGGCTCAGTCGGTTAAAGCGCCAAGATGTTAATGCGATGATCGTGGGTTCGATACTCGGTGGCGGATGTGTTACTTTTTTTTGCAGATAATTAATAGATAAAATGTCGATTGTAAAAGAAAGCATTTCATTGTCTACACAGTATGCTAAGAAATTCTGATTAGATTTTTTAAAAGCATTCTTTTAGTTACTAAAACGCACAAAATAAAAATTTAAGCAGAAAAAAAAAAAAAAAAAAAAAAAAAAAAAAAATTGGAGCCCTAAAAATCGTAAAATAAATATTTATTCTTGAAGAGATGTGGATATAAATATGTATGGCTTTTTTTAAATTAATTAAAATAGGAAAATAATTTCCTTATAATAGCTTGAAAAATTGCCATTTAAATATTAGTTTTAAATTTAATTGTTGCCAAAAAAGTTTTCCAGTTTATTGTCTTCGACAAAAGAAGAAATATATTTTCACGCGAATAGCGAAATTTTGCTAATGAATAATGAAACTAAAATATTTAATACATGTTAAGATACAGTCATCTTTGAAATCATAGTCCCTAAATAATAATAAATTTACCTTTCGCCGATGAATACCCAAACTGAAGTACCCGGAATAGATCTTACTGCAGACAGTTGTAACCTGGACCCGATGCAGTGCGGGCGGAAAAAGACCTGCCGTAGAGTTTAATACTAAAACTTCATACTACAGTCCACTGCCATTAAAAACTATACTAGGCGTTCATAGCGAGTTTTTAATTTATTCCGGAGCACTGATAGAACACATCTTTTTTTTTTCTTTTTTTCCAGATAATTTTATTTGTTGGGAAATTTTCTGCAACATGTAATTACGTTTAGATAAAAAGAAAAGTACCCTTCAAGAAAAGTGGTGTGAAAAAAAGACGGGGACTAACGATGCTGCGAAATAAATTAAAACATTGGTATGTCTGTGTGATAGGATTTAAGATATTAAAGGAGATAAAAAAAAAAATAAAACTAGTATGTTGTGGCCACCACGAGACTTTCTTCTATATTTTCCTATACAAATTCACTCAGTAACAATAATTCAAAAAAAAAATAAATAAAAAATAAAAAAAGTGGGACTTTGACATAATTTTGGGTAAAATGGGAAAATTATTCTAAGTTTGTCAAAACACGGAAACCGTGGGACTTTGACAAAATTGGGGGAAAAATGCAAAAATTTGTTTAAGTTTGTCAGAACACGGAAACCGTGGGAGTTTGATAAAATTAAGAGGAGAAAAAAAAAAAAAAAAAAAAAAAAAAGTGGGACTTTGACAAAATTTTGGGTAAAATGTGAAAATTTGTTAAAGTTTGTCAAGACACGGAAACCGTAGGACTTTGACAAAATTAGGGGGGAAAATCAAAAATTAGTTTAAGTTTGTCAGAACACGGAAACCGTGGGAGTTTGATAAAATTAAGGGGAGAGAAAAAAAAAAAAAAGATTTTTTTTCTAAGTTTTTTTCGTAAAAAGTAAAAAAAAATCGATAACTTTGTTTTAAATTATCATACATTTATAGTTCAACCATTCGTTTTAAAGGTACTGACGAGACCTTTCGAAAGATTCCCATCTTGAAAATTTTTGCCCTATATCACCCTGTTAAAAATTTAGAAAAAGCGGGATGGCAACGCAACCTGTAAGACGATTTTTACCAAAAGTTGATAGGCACTAATTTATGTCAAGGTACAACTACATACCAATTTGTATGAAATTCTGTGCAGTAGTTCCAGAGATACAGTTGCCACAAAATTTTGTCACACACACACACACACAGACAGACAGACAAACATTTTCTAAAAATGGTAAAATCGTGTTCTACAGCTCTCAAAACGTGTAAATCCATCAAAAACACGTAATCGAAAATTTTTACGAATCCAATACTTTCTTCTATTGAAGATAGAAGAAAGCAAAAAGTATGTTTCTTGTAGCTTCAACTTATGAGCAGCGAATTTACTGATATTGTTATTATTTATCTTAATAAGTAAAAAACTTTCAATAGACACCATTGAATAAACAAAACAGTCGCAGAAAACTTAGAGGTTTTGGTGATTATGGGCTGAAGTTATTTAAAATGTGATAGCGTCTAAATGCCTCATCCGATTGATCTGAATATTTATATGCATGTTACAGGTAACCATCGCACGAATTTTATAGATTTTGGTGAGTAAAGCTCTTATAGATTCTTACAGGGACGCAAAGAAAATTTATCATTAGGATCTATGGGCTCAAATTATTTGAAAGGCAATGGCGTTAAATTAAATAACATACTATATGAAGAAAAGTACTCATACAACCTATTATAATTTTATTTTACTTTAATTTATTTATACAAGCGTCAATTACATCATGTTCGGAAAGTCGAGTGGAGTCAGTCCAGATTTTTTGATTATAAAAGTCAGTAAAATTTTAATGTTTATTCAATTTAGTGGCTGAATACTTTTGTTGAGTTAGGTATTTGAGCGTTTAGCAATACACACGCTACATTTTTTTAAAAACTATACGGGCTTTTAAGGCATGTGTATAATCCAAACTTTGCTTCTAAGCCTAAAACAAAACATACCATGGCCGAGTGACACTTTAAATTGGATGGATATCTGTTCTTTAATTTCAAGGGAGGTGGACACATCAAAATCGAGGAATGAAGACGACCTTTAAAACATCAAAAACTTACGTTATGTTATATCCAACAAAATTACTTTAAGCACCAGTTCCTGATTTAAATAGGGCAAAAACAGTTAGAAAACGTATCAGACAGGTAGCTAGGGTTTTGACATCATCAGAAGGTATTGAAAAACGTCATAATCTTTTATCCCCAAAACAGATAACGTTGTTTAATAAATTTTAAATCGTAAAAACGCCTGAAGTAAACCCGAGAGAAAAAGAAAAACACGACACTTTCAGTTTCCAGCAGCAAAGAAGATGAAATACATTTGAAATTATCAGATTCTACAGATTCCGAGAAAATAGCATTTAATGAGAATCCTTGTGGTAGTTGTGGAGAAGAATACAATACAATGACTGGATAAAATACACAAGATGCCTGAAGTGGTTCCATGAAACGTGCACAAACTATCAAAACCTTTTTTAAAAATGTGGTAAAATATTATGGAAAGTGAAGGATTGAAATTATTAATTAAAATTTTGTTAATTCGAATTTTAGTTAATCATTTTCCGTATTTAATTGCATCTTTAGAAATTGCTATATATTTTTTCATAATTAACTATATGAAATATGTTATTTTTTTTACGATTTTAACTTTACTTTTTTTCTTTCTTGTATTGGATGGTCATCTCTCCTCGGTTTGAAGGAGAAATGGCCACGCGCCATTTCAATTTTCAACTATGTTTTCCACTTTTTGTTCTCAATACTTAATTATATTTTACCCAAAATATGATGAGTATAAGAACTTTAAATACACATAAATATTTCTTGCATTTGCATTCTAAGAAATTTTATTTCAATCTTTGAAAGCTCTGGCCATTTATCCTAGAGTTACCCTATTTCTTCTTATTTCAATAAATAAAAAGTGCAAACATTTTGATTTTACTGGTATCAAGATAATATATATTTAATAAGTAGTACAGTATAGAAGAACTTTGTTATCTATGTGAAACCTTTAATTTATTTTTCTTCTTTTGTTATGAAAACAAATACGGGCTTTTAACCAAAAAAAAAAAAAAAAACTGGTCATTTGTTTTTTACTGCTTCTACTTCCTGTAAAAACCCTGATACTAATAAAGTTTTATTTAAACAAAAATATTAATCACAGATAATTTATAGATACTAAAATTTAACATCTCATTTAAACCCATAAATCATTCTGTCATCGAAAGAAATTACACGCAACATGGTACTTCATTATTCTACTATCCAGAAAATTATTTTTTTTCTACAAAAGAAAAAAAAAAAAAAAAAAAAAAAATTCAAAACAGTATAATTTTTTTTCTTTAGAAAGAACAAGGATGATTTGATAAATAGTACATGATATTAGCGAAAGCACAATATATAAATGAAAATAAAATAGAATTATTGCGAGTGAAAAAAAGAAAAAGCAAAAATCACAATGGGGAATCGAATCAAAAATGATATGCAAACAAAGGGATAAAAAAGGACTGCCATTGATTTTTTTTTTTTCAGATTTTAATCTGGAGTAATGCCAGCGAAAGAACGAAAATCAATTATCATTAAGCTTTGTATTGCACTACAATAGAACTAATGTGATTTTAATGCATATTTTCCAGGCATGGACAAAATGAGTGGCTAATACAGAATTTTGTGAACAAAATCCTTAAAGCGTGTATATCAGCTAATTATCCACTTCGCTGCAACAAGGGATCTTCGTTAATCAATTCAAAAGAATGAACATGCATTTTCTAACGATGCATTAAAAAATATATATGAAATCCTGATAAATTATGTTTACTGATTTTCAAGTCATTATCCGTTTTGAATTTTTTTTTTCTTTTTATGAATGCTTTATTAAATGATTACAAGAAATTCCTGTTTTGTCAACAGTTTTATCATGCGTTAAACTATTTGTAGTTATTATATTTATACAAGAAACGCACGTAAAAAAATACATATATAATTTCTTATAATTAAGGTTGGTATTTTAAATTTTAAATTATTATTATTATTATTATTAATTTCTTCTGTGTTCAATAGAAGAAAATATTCGGTTCGTAAAAAAATTCGTTTTCTAGTTTTTTCCAGAACACGATTTGGCTATTAAAAAAAAAAAAAAAAAAGTAATTCGATCACATAAGATTTAAACAAAAAGTTTTAAGTGGAATCCTTTAAATTACTACAATTATTTTTACTTTTTCTCTATTCAATAGAAGAAAGTATTTGTAGTATTAAATTAAGATGTAGTATTATTGATTTTCTTTGCCGGAAAAATATTGTAGAAGTAGATAATTAAAAAAATTCTATTACAGTACTTGCGAAGTAATCCAAAAAACACAGGAACGATCTAAAGAATCAGGCATTCTTTTTGTAGATATTATGATGAATTTTATTATACGTATTTGCTGACATGTTAAAATTAACTATAGGTGACTATTAGATAAACACACTATTATTAAAGGCTAGATAAGATTAAGAGATTTTAATAACTTGGAGTGGCAGCCCAAAAAGTCGACTTCACAGCTTACATGATGGTGATGAAGTGACGCTCCGATTTCTTCATTAATTTCGCCAAAGCTTTATTCGACGCCAAATTCAAAATAATAGAGAAAAAAATGGTTGCAATTATGTTACATATAAACATGTGTAAACTTTTGAAAAGGTTACCAGAGAGATTTACTTCAAACGGTTCTTAACGAAAGCCAACCTCGCCATGGGAACACGGAATTTTTTATGCAAAATTAATGTAATAGAATATGCATATTCCAAGACCAGGAATGCAAACCCATGACGCCGAACTGCATTTACTTGCAAGATGAAAAGAAACCGAGTCATCATAAAGTCATACCATGATATTGTAGATCTGCATTACGTTAAAGAATGAATAATGTATGATCAAAGATTTCAAGAAAGTTGCAATTAGCAAAAGATTCATATGTGGGAAGGAAGGATATGAAAATTTAAAGATATATTGTATATTAATTTAAGTTATAATTTAGAGTAAGGATGCACCGAATAGCACTTTTGGCCGAATACCGAATGCCGAATATTCGGCCAACCGAATACTAACTATTCGGCCGAATACCGAATATTCGGCTGGCTGATTTATTCTCATATTCAGGTGTCAATCACCTAATTTTTTGTGAAATTTTTTAGTAATATCATTTACAATTAGTAATATCTTATTTTTTTTAATTATGAAAACATATTATAAAAAACTACTGTTCAGAAACAGTGGTTTATATAAATGTAGAAAAATATAAGAAATATAACTATACATAAGTAATAGTATAATGCTGAATTCCCAGTCAAAGAAAATTATTAGCTGTTAGGCTTCTTAATAAACATATAAAATTTATTTAATAAATATCTAGTCGCGTCCACAAAAGAAGAAAAAAAAAACCCGCAACCCAGAAATGCAGCATTTGAGAAAAATGAATTTAAAAGTAATAATGTATTATTGGCTGACTGACACAAATGCCTCGCCCTCTCACGTGGTTAAATTGTAGGATAGAGGTGTGAGGCTTTTTGTGCATGTTGGGGCACTTCATATGCATTTTTCAATGTCAAACTCAAAATTGCTATTTTATGACTTGTGCCATTTTTCTTGCCAGATTTGAATGTGATCTTTGTTTGATCTCTTGGGAGTTTCGATCTCTTGTGTATCTTTCGAAAGGTCTCGTCAATACCTTTAAAACGAATGGTTGAACTGCAAATATGTGGTAATTTAAAACAAAGTTATCGATTTTTTTTACTTTTAACGAAAAAAAAAAAAAAAAAAAAAAAAAAAAAAAAAACTTGGAATTTTTTTTTTTTTTTTTTTTTAAATATTGTTACTGAGTGAATTTGTATAGGAAAATATAGAAGAAAGTCTCGTGGTGGCCAGAACATAGTAGTATGTAACGTGTCTTATACATTCACCAATTAGATGACGAAGCGTAGTGTGTTGTGCGTGTAATCAAATATCGAATATTGAATTCGATTTTTTAAAAGCATTCTTTTAGTTACTAAAACGCAGAAAATAAAAATTTAAGCGAAAAAGAAAAAAAAAATGGAGCCCTAAAATCATAAAATAAATATTTATTCTTGAAGAGATATGGATATAAATATATATATGGCTTTTTTTTAATTAATTAAAATAGGAAAATAATTTCCTTATAATAGCTTGAAAAATAGCCATTTAAATATTAGTTTTAAGTTTAATTGTTGCCAAAAAAGTTTTCCAGTATATTGTCTTCAACAAAAGAAGAAATATATTTTCACGCGAATAGCGAAATTTTGCTAATGAATAGTGAAACTAAAATATTTAATACATGTTAAGATACAGTCATCTTTGAAATCATAGTCCCTAAATAATAATAAATTTACCTTTCGCCGATGAATACCCAAACTGAAGTACCCGGAATAGATCTTACTGCAGACAGTTGTAACCTGGACCCGATGCAGTGCGGGCGGAAAAAGACCTGCCGTAGGCAGCAGGTACTCGAAACAAGGTTTAGGGCGATTTCAATGTAGGTAATTTTTTTTTATAGTTTTTATTTATAATGTGACATAAAAAATAAAGAGTGATTCAATTCTTTTGAAAAAACATTTAAATGTAGGAAGCAGCGAAGCGTGTGTAGCCTGCTAGTTTAATACTAAAACTTCATACTACAGTCCACTGCCATTAAAAACTATACTAGGCGTTCATAGCGAGTTTTTAATTTATTCCGGAGCACTGATAGAACACATCTTTTTTTTTCTTTTTTTCCAGATAATTTTATTTGTTGGGAAATTTTCTGCAATATGTAATTACGTTTAGATAAAAAGAAAAGTACCCTTCAAGAAAAGTGGTGGGAAAAAAAGACGGGTACTAATAATGCTGCGAAATAAATTAAAACATTGGTATGTTTGTTGTGATAGGATTTAAGATATTAAATGAGATAAAAAAAAAAAAAAGTATGTTTCTTGTAGCTTCAGCTTATGAGCAGCGAATTTATTAATATTGTTATTATTTATCTTAATAAGTAAAAAACTTTGAATAAACACCATTGAATAAACAAAACAGTCGCAGAAAACTTAGAGGTTTTGGTGATTATGGGCTGAAATTATTTAAAATGTGATAGCGTCTAAATGCCTCATCCGATTGATCTGAATATTTATATGCATGTTACAGGTAATCATCGCACGAACTTTATTGATTTTGGTGAGTATAGATTTTTACAGGGACGCAAAGAAAATTTATCATTATGATCTATGGGCTCAAATTATTTGAAAAGGAATGGAGTTAAATTAAATAACATACTATATGAAGAAAAGTACTCATACACCCTATTATAATTTTTATTTTACTTTAAATTATTTATACAAGCGTCAATTACATCATGTTCGGAAAGTCGAGTGGAGTCAGTCCAGATTTTTTGATTATAAAAGTCAGTAAAATTTTAATGTTTATTTAATTTAGTGGCTGAATATTTTTGTTGAGTTAGGTATTTGAGTGTTTAGCAATACACACGCTAATTTTTTTTTTTTTTTTTTTTTTTTAACTATACGGGCTTTTAAGGCGTGTATATAATCCAAACTTTGCTTCTAAGCCTAAAACAAAACATACCATGGCCGAGTGACGCTTTAAATTGGATGGATATCTGTTCTTTAATTTCAAGGGAGGTGAACACATCAAATCGAGGAATGAAGACGACCTTTAAGACATCAAAAACTTACGATATGTTATTTCCAACAAAATTACTTTATGCACCAGTTCCTGATTTAAATAGGGCAAAAACAGTTAGAAAACGTATCAGACAGATAGCTAGGGTTTTGACATCATCAGAAAGTATTGAAAAACGTCATAATCTTTTATCCCAGAAACAGATAGCGTTGTTTAATAAATTTTAAACCGTAAAAACGCCTGAAGTAAACTCGAAAGAAAAAGAAAAACACGACTCTTTCAGTTTCTAGCAACAAAGAAGATGAAACACATTTGAAATTATCAGATTCTACAGATTCCGAGAAAATAGCATTTAATGAGAATCATTGTGGTAGTTGTGGAGCTGAATACAATACAACAACAAGAAGTATGACTGGATAAAATACACAAGATGCCTGAAGTGGTTCCATGAAACGTGTACAAACTATAAAAACCTTTGCCAAAAATATGGTAAAATATTATGGAAAGTGAAGGACTGAAATAATTATTCAAATTTTGTTAATTCGAATTTTACTCAATCATTTTCCGTGATTTAATTGCATCTTTACAAATTGCTATATGTTTTTCCTAATTAACTGTATGAAATATGTTATTTTTTACGATTTTAACTTCACCTTTTCTTTCTTGTTTTGGATGGTCATCTCTTCTCGGTTTGAAGGAGAAATGGCCATGGGCCATTTTCAATATTAAAGTATGTTTTCCACTTTTTGTTCTCAATACTTAATTATTTTTTACCCAAAATATGATGAGTATAAGAATTTTAAATATGCATAAATATTTCTTGCATTTGCATTCTAAGAAATTTTATTTCAATCTTTGAAAACTCTGGCCATTTATCCTAGAGTTACCCTATTTCTTCTTATTTCAATAAATAAAAAGTGCAAACATTTTGATTTTATTGGTATCAAGATAACATGTATTTAATAAGTAGTACAGTTAGAAGAATTTTGTTATCTATGTGAAACCTTTAATTTATTTTTCTTCTTTTGTTATGAAAACAAATACGGGCTTTTAACAACAACAAAAAAAAAAAAAAAAAAAAAAAAAAAAACTGGTCATTTGTTTTTTACTGCTTCTACTTTCTGTAAAAACCCTGATATTAATAAAGTTTTATTTAAACAAAAAAATTAATCACAGATAATTTATAGATACTAAAATTTAACATCTCATTTAAACCCATAAATCACTCTGTCATGGAAAGAAATTACACGCAACATGGTACTTCATTATCCTACTATCCAGAAAATAATTTTTTTTCTACAAAAAAAAAAAAAATCAAAACAGTATAATTTTTTTTCTTTAGAAAGAACAAGGATGATTTGATAAACAGTACATGATATTAGATAAAGCATAATATATAAATGAAAATAAAATAGAATTATTGCGAGTGAAAAAAAGAAAAAGCAAAAATCACAATGGGGAATCGAATCAAAAATGATATGGAAACAAAGGGATAAAAATGGACTGCCATTGATTTTTTTTTTTTTTTCAGATTTTAATCTGGAGTAATGCCAGCGAAAGAACGAAAATCAATTATCATTAAGCTTTGTATTGCACTACAATAGAACTAATGTGATTTTAATGCATATTTTCCAGGCATGGACAAAATGAGTGGCTAATACAGAATTTTGTGAACAAAATCCTTAAAGCGTGTATATCAGCTAATTATCCACTTCGCTGCAACAGGGGATCTTCGTTAATCAATTCAAAAGAATGAACGTGCATTTTCTAACGATGCATTAAAAAATATATATGAAATCCTGATAAATTATGTTTACTGATTTTCAAGTCATTATCCGTTTGGATTTTTTTTTTTTTTTTTTTTTTTTTTTTTTTTTTATGAATGCTTTATTAAATGATTACAAGAAATTCCTGTTTTGTCAACAGTTTTATCATGCGTTAAACTATTTGTAGTTATTGTATATATACAAGAAACGCACGTATATATATATATATATATATAATTTTAAATTAAGATTGGTATTTTAAATTTTAAAATTATTATTTTTATTATTATTAATTTCTTCTGTGTTCAATAGAAGAAAATATTCGGTTCGTAAAAAAATTCGTTTCCTAGTTTTTTCCAGAACACGATTTGGCTATTTAAAAAAAAAAAAAAAAAAAATCTAAATAATTCGATCACATAAGATTTAAACAAAAAGTTTTAAGTGGAATCCTTTAAATTACTACAATTATTTTTACTTTTTCTCTATTCAGTAGAATAGAGTA
>CAWVNO010000671.1:0-56106 GCA_963930645.1 Salticus scenicus | reverse complement strand
TACAGAGTTCTGTGTCCATAGCGGCCGAGTGTTTCTGTGTTCAAAGCTGGTAGTTGGGAAGTGCACACTGTAAAAAAAAAACTGTCGAAAAAACGGAAAAAAATTGTCAGCCAGGACGCCAATCATAACCCGTTTTCTTCACAGAAAAAAAGCGTTTAAAAAAAAAATTGGGAAAATCTGTAAATATTTCCGTAAATACTTCTGTTAAAGTAACGTAACTCTTCTATTAAAACAATGTAATTCGTCTGTAAGTTCAACGAAATTTGACTGTTTAAAAAAACAGAAAACTCATTTTTAAAACATTTTTTTCCTGTGATGTAAACAGATCTCTTTTTTTTTTTAAACAGTGACATTCTGTTATATTTACAGAAAAAAATGTTACTATAACAGAATTATTTTAAATTTTTTGCAGAGAAAACATGTATTTTTTACAGAAAAAAAAAAGAGAGATTTTTCGTAAACTTACAGAGTATTTCTGCTAAAATAACAGCTCTTTCCTACAAACATAACAGAATTTCACTATTAAAAAAAAAAAAGAAATCTGTTTGCATCACAGAAAAAACTGTTTGTAAAAATGAGTCATATTCTGTAATTTTACAGAGAAATCATGTATTTTTTACATAAATAAATATAGATTTTTTTCCGTACATTTACAGAATATATTCATTAGTTTAACTGTTGTTATCTGTAAACATAACGTATAACAACAATTGTTTAAAAACAGAAAACCAGTTTTAAAAATAGTTTTTATCTGTGAAGAATACAATTTTTTACTGGCATCCTGGCTGACAGTTTTTTTTTTTTTTGTGTGTATGTGAGCAAAGGTTATGCAATCTTTTTAGGTCAACAAGCTGACCTAAGTGGTATTTTTCAATAAAACCCACTTGAAAAAACTCAAGTGTTTTTTATCAAAATCCTTATTTTAAAATCCACTTTTTATCTAACTTAAGCTGCTATCACACGTACTCTCATGCGATCAGCAGTATCAGAGACTTTCTCTCCCGAAACCACCTGAAACAGGTTTTTCGAGAGACAAACAGTCGAAAACGCATTGTGTGATAAGTTTCCCTTTCCTACCTTTGTCAATGACGAACTTATAACTGACTAAATCTCCTACGCTAGATGTTAGCTCGTATTCAACCAATCGGAGTGTGAGAAAATCAGAGTGTGTTTAAAACATGAAATAGTGAGCAATTAGTAGCCAATTGTTAATGCCTTTTTGAATTCATTTTAGTCTTCAAAATAACCCTATTACCTGATGCTCGATTATTCGGAGAGGTATTAGCGTAAAGTTCAGAGGGTAGGATCATCTGTGTGATAGCTGCTTTACAATAAACATATAAATATACACCCATAAACATATAAATATAGCATCATTATGACCACCCTGTTAATAACATGTAGGATCACCTTTAGGCTTCAAAACTGCCAGCACCCAAGTGTAGGATTGACTCTACAAGGTGCTGATAGATAGTCTGATGTATCTGGTATCAAGCGTGCATCAACTGGTCCTGCAATTCCTGCACATTGCAAGGGGGTAGCGTGACAGCACGAATTAGGTTTTCCAGGTGGGACCACAAATGCTCTATTGGATTAATTCCAGGTGAATTAGGAGGCCAAGACATGAGTTGAAAGTCACTAGAATGTACCTCGAACCACTCCATGACGATTTGACCCTTATGACATTGTGCATTATCCTGTTGGTAAACACCATCCCCTGCCGGAAATACTGTTGTCATGAATAGGTGAATCTGGTCTGCAATTATGTTCATGTAGTGCACAGACACCAGGGATTGTTCTATGCTGATTATGGGTCCTAATGTGCTCCATGAAAACATTGCTCACACCATAATGCCCCTGCCACCGGTTTATCTCCGTCCATCTGTGCATCCGGAAGTGAGGGTTTCCTTTGGAAATTGGCGTATTCGCACACAATGTGATGGACCAGAAAACGAGATTCGTCAGACTATGCGACTTTCATCCATTCTTCTAATGTCCAATTCCGATGTTTCTTGGCCCATTGCAGACGCAACTGGCGATGACGTTCCGTCAGTGCAGGGACATAAGTAGGCCCATACACAGCAATGTACGCTGCACAATGTGTTGTGAAACACTGTCTGGGTCGCCACTGTTGTAACTGGTGGTGATTTCGGCTGTTGTAGCTCTTCGGTTATAGCGAACAATACATAACAATATCTGCTCTCCTCTGGAATCAATGCATCATGGGCAACACACTGCTGGCCGGCGACTTGTCATTTCACCATCCATACACCACTTTTGATATGTGTTCACAACAACTGAACATGAACAGCCCACTAAACGTACCGTTTACGATTTTGATGTTCCCAGTCGCTGAGCCATAATGATTTGACCTTTATCGAAGTCTTATAAATCAACTGCTTTTCTCATTATGTTGCTAATCGCACTATATTTGGAAAGACAATGCATAGCCGCTTTATATACTCCAACATCAGCTGTACACGCGCAGTAGTTCTGTTCCTGGGTGAGCCCATTATTACAGATGGAAGGTGGTCATAATGTAATGACTCTTCGGTGTATAACAAATATTATATACATTATTAGAACATGAACAAAGAATTTTGAGAAATATTGGAGGTTCTCAAACTACTCTGTAGAAAAAAAAAATCCGGAAAAATCCCCCATGGAAAAAAATTACAATTATCTTATTATATCAGAGTAAACATAGAACACAGTAAACAGAGAACATCAGAGTAAAAAAATTATATGTATAAAAGCAAAAGAAGAGTTGTTTGTTTATATAATAAAAACTGTGGAACTCAAGGAATGTAAAATATAAATAAAAATCAATTTTAAAAAATAATTCTGTAAACTTTAACACTGCAACACTGTTAAGTAATGTAGAGGGACAATAATTAAAACTATTTTATGAGAATCTATTGACTATGAAACATTTAATAAAACAACACTAAATAATTATTAAAATCCAGATTTTTGTTGTAAAGGGCATATAAACAGAATTTTAGAATATTTAAATAACAGTTATTAATTATAAAAAGACTTTATATTTGGACTCTGTATTTGGATATATATTAGTAATGAACATACTATATTATATAGTACATTAACATAGTATGTTAGTACTAAATTATACAACATTATATTTTTATTGTTTATGTTACAAAAATTTGGTGCATAGTAGTAAATTATGCAATATTATATTTTTATCATTTATGTTAAAGAAGTCCAGTGCATTAACATGTGCAGGATTTAAAATGGAAAAATATTTAAAATAAGAAAAATGTGAAAAAAAAAAAAATGTGAAAATTTTACCTAGTAGTCATGCAATTACTATTGTGTTCCTTAGGAAATAGGCACTACATTTAAAATTTCTTCCACATGATTTTTTTTTTTTTAAATATATATTCTGTATGTGACAGGGAAAAAATGGGAGTACGCTTTTTTTAATTGGGTTAATTATACATGCACTCTTATCATTTTTTTCCCCTTTTTTAGTGGCATACTGCTAAAAATGTACAAAGCCCATAAGCTAAAACTTTTAAAAAATTAATTAGCTGTAGTTTATGCCTAAAAAGTTTCACAACTAAGTTTTATAACAACTAAGCAAAATGAAGTCAAACTCAAACTAAAGTGCATCTCGAAATCCCACAGGCAGGTGATTTTTATCAAATAAGTAAAAAAAAAATGAAGAGAAAGGAGATCCCAAAGAAAATAAATAATAAGCATATGGAATTAAAATATTTTTGTATTATAGCAAAGAAATTTAATACAGTTTCGTAGAATTTTTCTAAAAATATTAAAAACACAAATTCTTTCTCAAAAATAGAGACATTTTATGCTATTTGGTATTTAAATTCAAATTTTGGATCTATTCCTTTGAATTATCTTGCAAATCTTATTAGGCAAGCTTAGAATTAGAGTTTGAAGAATGCATGGCTGAATTAGCACCATCACTCTGCTCTCTTATTATTTTAATTTCTGACAAAAACTTTATCTATTATTTAAAAAACAAACAGACAAAAACTTTTTTCTTACAGCCACACATTCTCCAACTTCTCGCCCTGAACATGGCTGATAAGAGTTTTAAGATAATTAAAAGATACTGATCCAAAATTTGAATTTAAATACCAAATACTCGAAAAGTTTTCATAATTTTGAGACAGCATTTTTTTTTTTTTTTAATTCTGTAAAACTTATACTATATTTCTTTGTTATAATACACTTATAAACAGATTCCATATACTTATTTTTTTTCATGATTATTGCTTCAAGCTTTTTTAATTCTTACTACTAAAAAATCACCTGTCTCGATAATTTTCAGATGCACTGTATGCCAAAACATATTTACACTTAAACCCCAGAAGCAGAACTTCCTGTATTTATCTGAAGCAAAACAAAATTTGTCTGCAATCCAACATGCCAATATATATATATATATATATTACTACATTTTATCAGCAATATATTAAGAATTTAAAGGCAAAAAAAAAAAAAAAAAAACAAGCAATTAAAATTAAGATATTTATTCAAATTCGTAAATACAACATTTTTATTCAAATAAAATATATTGATTAACCTATGAATATTAACATCTGAATACATAAATTCACATTGGGGAAAAAAAAAAAAATCAATTTGCATATAAGTTTACATCAACATAGTACATCAAGTCACATAAAATACAAATTATCAACGCAATCAATTATCCATTCTGATACAGATTTCTTCAAATTCAAAATTTTAGAGTTTATAAAGTCTTTCTTTTTTAGTTCTGAATTTACTTTCGACCCTTGATTTGGGTTTATTCCTAGAAAACACCTGTAAAAGAAATATTTTTTTACTTTAGCAAGTTAAATAAGAATAACATATTAAATTTTTCCTATGTGAATAAATAAATCTATTTTAAACAATAAATCTGTATGCACCATTACATTGAAATAACATTCTCAAATTTGATGTCCGATATTGATGTCTTGGATGCTTTAGAAAAAAACTAAAATGATTACACTTACTGCAATGCTACTCTCATATGAACTTAAATCACTCAAACTCAGTTTGGTAGTATATTTAATGATAAAGGGCAAAACTGGAAAAATTCTTTAGAAGGCCAGTGGCCAGTATATCAATTTCATCAGTAACCACTTTGTTAATAGCTATTTTTTATATCATGAGAGTAGCAAGTTTATTATAAAACACTTTTTAAAATAATTTTATTTCAATAGAATTAAAGTATTTCCTCTTTAAAAGTATAGATACAAAAACTTTAGATGACCTACATTACATAGCTGCCAACTTTGCAGCTTTAATAATAGGAAGATTTCTACGCCACAGAAAGCAAATAGGAATTTAATATATATATAGAGAGAGAGAGATGTGAGGTGAGAATATTCTCTGAAGCTCCAAATTCAGAGAATCGAGAATATTCTTAAATACTTATTCCATGACAGAAAGCAATCAATAGCAAATAACAATTATTCATATTAAAATACAAATTTACATTTTTTTAACGCCTATAGATTTGCATTTGTAACAAAACCATCACTAAAATTTGACATTTAAAGAGAGTATTCTTTTCATAAAGATTTTCTAAAAAATTAAGAACGTGTTATACCTCTAAAGAATGTGTTATACCTCAGACATTTCAGTTTAAGTTTTGTGCCAAAAGTTAATGAGGCACCAATAAAAAATTGTAGAAAAATGAAAGTGTTTGGCATCACCCTGTAAAAAGTAAGGCTTGAAATGCAATCTGGCTGTAGCATGTGATTACGGGGCTCTTCTTTATAAGCTGTATAATTTTTTATGTCTCTACCACATGCAATCAGGGAGATATAAATGCTTTAAAAAATTGCAAAAATTTTTTGTTTTACTTTTTTAGCTATAACATGCAAGGTATTAAACCTAGCGCAAAGCTATTTTCAGGAAACCCAACATACAATATTAGACACAGCATACTGCTGCAATCAAATTGAAGAAATATTAAAAATCTAATAAAATATCAAAGTATTTACTAAATAATTTTTAACTGCACATGTGTAAGATTTAGCAAAATTTTATTTGCATAATTTAATAGAAAAATGTATTGAGCTACTTACATAAAAACTCCAAACAAGTATTACAAAACCCCAGACAGAACTTAAAAAATTCTGTGCCATTTAATGAACTGAACTAGCAGGACTCGCCCACTAGCGGGTCAGTACTTTCAAATGAATCACTATAATTAATGAATCACTAACAGTAACTTTTAGTCTTAAGAAAAGAAATTTAAAAAAAGATATCATTTCTGATCGGGTAAAAAGTCGCCCCGGGTCCCCACTGCCTTCGGCAGTGCAGTCCCGCGTGCGCACAAGTTAAGGGGTACACACGCTGCACGCACGTATTCTCTCCCTGACACTTTGTGCCCCCTAAAAAAAAAAAATATATATATATATATATGTTCGGGTAAAAACTCACACCGGGTCCCCACTGCCTTCGGCAGCGCAGTCCCATGCACGCTGAGCGAGCTAAAGTTAGCGGTTACACACGCTGTGTGAGCTACACACGCTGTGGGTATTCCTTCCCTGACTCTTCGTGTCTCCTAAAAAAAAAAAAATCATTTCTGATCGGGTAAAAACTCACACCGGGTCCCCACTGCCTTCGGCAGCGCAGACCCATGCGCACTTGTGAATGTATATTCCTTCTCAAATCGAATTTTTATTACTAAGAAAAGAAAATTTAAAAAATCTTTTATCATTGGTTAAAAAGTCGGACTGGGTCCCCATGCCATTGGCAGCGCAGTCCCATGCGTGCTGCGCGCGCACAAGTTAGGGGATATGCGCACAGTGCACACCTATTTCATCCCCCACCCTTTCAGCCCCTCCTAATTAACCTACATATACCAATTTTGAACGGTCTAACTCAATTAGCTGATATGCAATAAAAACCTAATCAGGACACCTCAAAACGTGTAAATCTGGTGAAAATTTTCGATAATATAAAAGAACTTTAAAATATCTTTCGAATGATGTATTAAAAATAATTTAATCAAAATTAGAAATTGAAATATTGAAATTTTAAAATATTACAGCGCCATCTGGCGGTAGAAATTTCTTTAATCTACTGTTCAATTCCAAATCAACAAAGCTTTCTAATAATGCATTAGTTATGAAATTATTTTAATTAGTAGCTGAGATACAAAAGAAAACCGATTCAAGACACCTCAAAATGTATAAATCGGGTGAAATCTCGAATTCCTCTTTCAATAATATAAAAGAACTTTAAAATATCTTTCGAATGATGTATTAAAAATAATTTAATCTTATAATAAATAGAAAAAACGAAGTATAATTATAATTAAATACATTTAAATAAAAAACCTAGTTATTTAGTTCATGCGTCGTTTTAGATCTTTCGAAACCGGGCACCCGGTCCTCTTCAGAAACGAACTTCTGTGCTTGAAACTTGAAATTGAGTGTTCCTCTGTTGATTTTTCAGCAGATGGCTCCATGCTCCGTTTGGGGCTACTGCGCCGCTGTCATTGCATATGTCATAATTCGTAGATATTTCGATCAATTCACGGTACATCGCATTATTATAATTTTCATAATCGGCAATTTTAGTGGTTTTGTCAAAGTCTATTTTAATATTTTGTTTATTATGTGTTTTGGCCAAGGCGGTATTATATTTTCCGGGTTTTTATGTCATTTTTATGTTCGTTAATCCTAGTTTTAATCTTTCGCTTAGTAACACCAATATATGAGCCGGGTTTATTTTTTATTCGGGTTCATAAAAACCGGAAAATATAATACCGACCTGGCAAAACACACAATAAACAAAATATTAAAATAGACTTTGACAAAACCACTAAAATTGCCGATTATGAAAATTATAATTATGCGATGTACCGCGAATTGATCGAAATATCTACGAATTATGACGTATGCAATGACAGCGGCGCAGTAGCCCCAAACGGAGCATGGAGCCATCTGCTGAAAAATCAACAGAGGAAAACTCAGTTTCAAGTTTCAAGCACAGAAGTTCGTTTCTGAAGAGGACCGGGTGCCCGGTTTCGAAAGATCTAAAACGACGCACGAAGTAAATAACTAAGTTTTTTATTTAAATGTATTTAATTAAAATTTAATCTCCAAATAAAATGTAAATTTTTTCGAAATTTGATGAAATTTGAACTGCAAGGCTGTCTTGTGATGTTAGGGCTGTATACGAAGTTTTGTATGCGACATTGAAAAACTGAAGCCTTTTCAAAATTGCAATTTTTAATCGCAGTACCAAAACACGTGACCTCATTAAATACCAGATGTTTCTCTTTCCGTTCAAGACTGTAGACAATCGTCTGCAATATTAAAATTGTTTTGATTTGTTGCCATCATTTTTTTAGTTTAGTTAATTTTAAAAAATCTAATTGTTTGATCAATAAGCCATTTAAACCATCGGATTGAGAAAAGTCGGCCCTTTCATTTGATACCATATTTGTAACGATACGACTGATATTTCTAATTTATTTTCCACTTTTTCCGTAACAATGTCTCTTTTTAAGCAAATAGCTTTGAATTCTCAGTCATTTTTCAATCGACATAGCTCAACGTTTTAATTAATATCTTCGCTAACTAGGGTCGCATCGCTTAGTGAATTATCGCAATGTTCAGATGAAGAAATTCTGCGTCTGTCGACACCGGTTTCGAGGCGATGCGACCATTAGCGCCGGAGCTTTAGCGCTTACAAGGCATTTCTCACAGACAGACAGACAGATGCGTACGGATTTTAATAATATAAGGAGATGTCAGCTGTTCCCCCAAAAAAATTTATAAAGTTTTTTTTTCATCATTTATTTACAATCATTGAAAACTGTATTACCATTCATTGAATCAAAATAAAAAAGTGAGTAAAACCCCTTATAGTTGAGTTTTTTTTTTTTTTTTTTTTTTGGGGGGGGGGGGGGTAGAAGAAACTGGATAGCAGTTCATTCTATAGCATAGAACTTCTTGAGTTTACACAACACTTGTCTGGGGTTTTTACATGAGTAGTTCAATACATTTGGTTATTAAATTTCGCTAAATCTCACACATGCATTGTTAAAAATTTAGTAAAAATTCTCATATTTCATCAGATATTTAATTTTTTTTTTTGATTGCAGTTTGCTGTGTCAAATATTGTATGTCAAGTTTCCTAAAAATAGCTTTGCTCTGGGTTACCTTGCATGTTATAGCAAAAAATTGATTCTGCATTTTTTTTTCAAAGAAACCTTTACCTCTCCTTGATTACATGCGGTAGAGACATAAAAATTTACATAGATAATAAAGAAGAGCCCCGTAGCCACATGCTGCAGCCAGATTGAATATCAAACCATACTTTTACAGGGTAATGCCAAACACTTTCATTTTTCTTTAAATTTTTACTTGTTCCCCCCTTTCACTTTTGGCTTAAGAAACATGCTCTTTACATTCCTAAAGTTTTAAAACGATCTGTTTAGTACTTTTTGAGATATTTTTAAAAAGTCTGAAATCGAAAGTGCCGGGTCATTTATGGAAAGGTAGTGTATGTTCTATTTAAATTAAAAACTATAATAACAAATAGCTTAAAAATGATATTAATTTTATTTTGTAATTAACTTGTTACACAAAATTTAGAATCAAAGTTAATAGTCAGTTTCATTTTTCGATAACAGATCATTCAAGCTACCTTCTGTATACTGACAACCCATGCAGTTATTTGTCATCGATATTACTTATGTTTAAATTCAACTGTTTCTGTTTTTATTTTAATAATTTATATTGTGTGCCACATATGTCAATTTGTCACTTCTCTCTATAGAATAGAGGTGCACAACCTGCGGCCCGGGGGCCACATGCGGCCCACTAGCCATCAATTTGCGGCCCGCGGAAGGACAGATATTTTAGTATGCATTAGTCATCAGTAGGAGAGAAAAAATGAAAAAGAAAGAAAGGAAAAATATTTTATTTATTGCATTTGCAAAACTGGCATTTAGAAAAACTTTTTCTTGTTGTTGTTTGCGGGGGGTGGGCGGGATGGGGGAAATTGTTGGTTTATACACACATTTCTGTTCAAGTGCATCTTAAATCTTTTCACGGCATAAAGTTTTAAACATCCCTGTTTTAATAATCCGCATTGCTCTTAACCAGTTTAAAATCCACTGCTGTAATCAATTATTTTTTGGTTGGAGGGGAAGGGGGAATAAATTTCATGAAATTTCAGTATGTTAAATTTAAGCATAATCCATATAATAAAATTAAAATTCGAAGATTTTTTACTAATTTTACTGTAAATATGACCAAAAGAATATTTGGAGTAATTAAAGGAGAGACAGAATTTATAAATTATGGTAAGAATGGAGAAAGAAAGCACACATCAATATTTAATGTTTTTCATACATATTATTTTAATTTGCTCGCATGTATTGTCACCGTGTTCTGAGCTATCCTGAAAGTTTTAAATGTCTAGCTAGCCGGGAAGTTAGTAAAAAATCTATTGCAATCTTCGTACTGGTAATGCTGCCGAAGGCAGCAGGAACCTGAAACAGTTGGCTAAAAGTATTTAAAAAATGCTTTGTCCCTGTGTTCTGAACTATTATGAAAGTTTCAAATGTCTTGTTGACGGGAAGTTAAATAAATTTTTTGTTGAATCATACAAACGCTGCCAAAGGCCGTAGGGACCTGAAACAGTTGATTAAAAGTATTAAAAAGATGTATTGCCACTGTGTTCTGAGCTATCATGAAAGTTTCAAATGTCTAGCTACTCAGGAAGTTAGTGAAAAATCGATTGCAAGCTTTGTACTGGTAACGCAGACAAGGGCAGCAGGAACACGAAACAGTTGGCTAAAGCTAAAAGTATTTAAAAAATGCATTTTTGCTGTGTTCTTAACTATTCTGAAAGTTTTAAATGTTTGAGCTAGTCGGGAAGTTAGTTAAATAAATTTTCTGTTGAATCACATAAACGCTGCCAAAGGCAGTAGGCCCCTGAAACAGTTGACTAAAAGTATTAAAAAAATGTATTGTCAACGTGTTCTGAGCTGTCCTGAAAGTTACAATGTCTAGCTAGTCGGGAAATTAGTTAAAAATCAATTGCAATCTTTATACTGGTAACGCTGCCGAAGCAGTTGGTTAAAAATATTTTAAAAATGCATTTTCACCGTGTTCTGAACTACTCTGAAAGTTTCAAAGTTATAGCTAGTCGGGATCGGGAAGTTAATTAAAAATCAATTGCAAGATTTGTACTAAACAAACAAGAATTGAAGTTAATAAAAACATGGTAATAACACATGTATCTTTATGTTATAGTATATACTTATTATCTTAAAAAGACTTATTACAAAAGATATGGCTTTGTATAACAAAAAAAATTATTGCAAGGATATTGAGGGAATTTTCAGAGGTCTGGTCACTTTCTGCACCCCTGGAAATGAGCTGAAAATTTTTTGCTAACATGATTGGTTGAACATTGATAAAGTCACTTTCAATAAATTGACTATCTAAACAGTTAAACATACATTATAAAACATTTTCAGGATTTTTCCTTCCCCACATCACTCCTTTCTCGTGCACCTATCATAACATCATGTTCAAATTCATTTTAATCTTAACAGCATGTCACTGCAGAAACAAGAATCGATCTAACAGCTTTGACAGACAACTGTTATGTTACATAAGCTCTACCGATCCTGTTGTTGCGTCCCTCTGATTGGTTCCATGTCTCTGTTATTTGCATATGTACTCCTTTACTTTTTTTTTTTTTAGGGGGGGGGAGGAAAGAAGGGAAGATTCTGTTTCTCAGTGACATAATTTTATTAATTTCTACATGCATGTATAACTGAAGTGCTTCCCTTCTTTCTTCCCCCCCCCCCCGCCCCCCCCAAAAAAAAAGGTAGAGGAGTGCATATGCAAATAACAGAGACATGGAACTGAACAGATGCTGTATCATCCACTGGTTGGTGATTTTTTTCAAAATGGCACTGAAATCACACCAAAATGCCATTTTAAAAAATCAATGCCATTTTAAATCACCTGTGATTACCGAAGTTTTTTTTTTTAACCACAACATAAATTTCAAAGAAAAGTAATGGTTTAAATATGCAACTGTAATACAAAATATGCAAATTTACTAATTTTTTTTTTTCCTATGAAATTATTTAAAACTAATATTTACATAGATATCACAAAATTCCGAAAAAAAAAAAGAAAAAAATCGGTAAAATTACGTATTTTGTATTACAGTTGCATTTTTAAATCATTTTTACTTCAAATTCATGAAGTGGTTAAAAAAAAAAAACTCCTGGCGTCAATTTTTGAAAACACCATAAAAAAAAAAGCTTAACTGATTTATCAATTAACTGAAATATCTACACCCAAAATATCTTAACTTTTCAGGTGTAAACATTATAATATAATAATTTTTAAAATAATGAAAGAAAAATTATCGCGGATCTAGGAAAATTGATTTTGAATTTAAGCAACATTTAACAAAAAAATTACACTCAAACACATAAGAAAATTATGCAAATTTTAGTTTTTCATGGGGGGGGGGGAGAGACCTCCCCTTGTCTTAAACATTAAAATATAATAATTTTTAAAATAATGAAAAAAAAAATTATTGTGGATACTTGAAAATTGATTTTAAATTTAAGAAATAAATTACATTGAACATTTAGCAAAAAAAAAAATTACATTCAAACACATAAAATTATGCAATATACTTTAGTTTGTCAGGGGGGAGACCCCCCCCCCCTCCATTCACCTTTTCTTAAATATTAAAATATAATAATTTTTAAAATAATGAAAGAAAAATTATCGCGGAACTATGAAAATTCATTTTAAATTTAATCAACAACATTTAACAAAAAAAAAACAAATAAAAAAAAAAAAAAAAATACATTTAAAACATTAGATTAATTATAAAAAATAATTTTATTTCCATAAAAGAAAACACACACCCAAAAAAATATTAAAAGAAAAAAAAAATTAAGATTAAGGATCAGATATCTTGTTTCATGCATTTTTTAAATGAATATACGCATTGGAATTATTACATTGGTTTAAAGGGCAAAATTAACGGTCGCCACCGGCCACGTGGCGACTAAATAAAAAAAGATGGCGATTAAAAATTATGCATCGATTGCCACTAAAGTCGCCACTTTTGTGATCATTAAAAGATTCTAAAAATCGAGCGACAATAAGCAATCGAAGCCTTGTGATTTCCAATCTTTTTCCATCCATGGCATAAATGTCACTGTTCATTTTAAAGTTGCTTTGTTATATTTTACAACCTATAAAGAAGTAGAATTGTTTAATATATCTCACTCATAATTTTTTTGGACCCCCCTTTCCCTCCCCCTAACGATCCATGATCACACAGCTTATAGAAAGCTTTATAATTTCTAATCATTCTCCATTTGCCGCAAAAGTATAAATATCTATTTTAAACTCGCTTTATTAGATTCTAGAATCTGTAAAGAAGTAGAATTGTTTAATATCTTTTACTCATAATTCTTGTAATCCCCCCCCCCTCCTCCTCCAACGATTGGCAATCACATGCTCTACTGAAGCCTTGTGTTTTACAATCTTTCTCCATCCATAACATAAATGTAAATATTCATTTTAAACTTTCTTGATTAGATTCTAGAACCTATAAAGAAGTATATAGATGTATCCCCCCCCCCCCCGCACATGTGCGCTTCATTTCAACTAGCAGTTAATGATCAAATGTCCTGCAAAGCACAATCTTTTTCCATTATTATCTCCATAGTATTTAGTGTATATTTAACCCATTTAAGATATTTGTCAAATGTGTGTATCAAAATTTGATTTGGCTTAAATGTGCATTTTTCAAAAATTTTTGTATTTGCTTTCTTTTGTGTAGAAATCTTTCTTTTTCCTTCCTATTTTAAAGTAGAAATCTCCCTTTTTAAAGCTACAAATTTTTCAGCTAAGTAAATTATTTTTAATGAATCAGCTAAGTTTCCATATCTATACTTTTTAAGAGGAAATATTTTAACTCTATTGAAATAAAATCGTTTAAAAAAGTGTGTCTTTAGAAATAAGAAAAAATAATAAAACTGCTAACTGTATTTGCACATGACCATGTAAAAGGTTGTGATGATGATGAATCAGCTGATTCGTTTACTAGAAAATATCAATGTGAACTGTGAATGATAACAGCTTATTTCACTTAAATAAATTGAAAAAAAAGTACTACGGAATTATCTGAAAGATAAAAACTTTTGCTGTTTTTATTACAGCCCTAAGCAGATTTTAATTTAGGATGTGCAATTTAGGATTTTTAAAAAGAGCGTAATTACAAATTACAATTTCAGTGTCCATGTGTTAATTTTATTATTATATGTATTTTTTATTTTATTTTTCTTGTGGTGATTATACCACAAAATGGTGACAATCATTTTTGCTGTCTGAAAGAAATAGTCTTATCATGTGAAAAGTGGCCACTAACTTAAAAAAGTGGCTACTAATGAAACTGACAGTACCGGCCACTGGCCACTAATGAATTTTCCCAGTTTTGCCCTTTACATTGGTTACAATAAGGAACTTTTAAGAGTCCACTTTCTTTCAAAAATTACAAGAACAAGTAATTATTTTTAACTAATTTACAAAAAAACATGCGATTACCGACACCATTTTTACTGAAAGTAGGCCTATTAGAAGAAAACCTGAATCCCGGCATAGTTAGCAAATGATCTTTCTTGGTATTTATCAACACATTTAGATAACACCATAGTCTATATAATATTTCTCTAACCCTAACGTGGACCAGTTTCAATTATTTTCTGCCGAAACGATACAATATGAAATGATAAAAAAATAATATTTATACATGAACAATATTTAAGAACGCGGACTTAACTCAATGGACTAATAGGAAAAAATGACGATATTTGTCTGATGAGATTATTTTACGATAAAATTTTTTTTTAAAGTTGTTTCTTCAAAATCTTTGCAAACGTCCTTTTAAACCTAGCAATATTTTAAAGATATACACAGAATATGAACTTTTGTGTCAAATTGACTAAAAAATTATAAAAAATATAATCAAAATAGGAATTATTTTATTTTATTTATTTATTTAAATATATATATATATACTACTAAAATTAATAAAAAGTCATCACCAACATGACAACAAAAATTTAAAAGGCATCGTGAAAGTCCTATATTAAAATTGTACTGCCTGTGGAAGTATGAAAACTGGGTCGTGAATCATGAATTTTATTTAGAAACCTTTCTTTGAATGATTTTGGTTTTACTATTGTACAATATTAATTTGGTTTTATTAATAATTTGGTTTCTGGTAAATTAAAATTTTAATTAGGTGGTGAAACTGGTATAACATTTATGAGTTTCAAATTTTAAAGGTAAATAAGAAATAAAATGAAATGTGAATATTTTGCACGGGTTTGCTAGTAAATAATAATAATCATGCAAAAAATAATAAACAACATAAAATAACAAAGAAAGAAACAACCTGACCACGTGCAATCCTAATTCCAACCAAAGTGCCGGAAGCAGGTACGTCCTACCCGGCTGAAATCCAAATAGCTAATGAATCTACACTCACAGAACGGTAAACCTGATTGGAAGAATCATAAGGGTTGCCACAAAATGCACACCACATTTGGTGAGAAATCGCCTCATCGCTTGGCAGTGAAAAACGGCCCTTGGCGACAGTGGATGATACAGAATCTGAGCCCAACAGGATATATATATATATATATATATTTTGTTTTAAATTGATTAAAAAATACAAGTTACAATACCAGGGATTAATCCAGCTTTTAAAAAATGATACCCCATTTGTAAATTTATAAAATAATTTGTGAAAACATCAAGTAAGCCTAGCGGCAGAAACACGGCAACATAGTCGCGGACACAGAAAAACAACTTGTGGACAGTTTTTGTCTGCCCTGATAAAAAAATTCGTCTGCAACTTTCGAATAACAATTCACTTAAAAAAAATTTCTGTATCAAAACTAAAACTAATACTTTTATTATTTATAATTATTTATATTGTGTTGTGTCAAACATTGCTATAAAATATTTAATTGAATGAGATGAATGAATACACAGAATTGTTTATACTATATTGTTCTTGTTGCGAAAAAATAGTTTTCTTATAGTTTTTAGCTCGTTCGGACATGCCATTGTTATGTAATCTTTAATACGTTTATCATTTATTAAGTTTGTTTTTATTAATTTAAATTAAAGCTAAATTTTCATTAAAATAACTCCTAAGTATTAGCTTATACCCTTAATTCCTAATTGAAATAGTTTTTTTAAATGTTTTCAACACTTACTTCATTCAGCAGTTCGTTACTGTTTTTGTTTACACGCGATTGACTAGAGAGATCATATTGTTATAGAGAGTCTTGTCACAGAGCGCATACTTTGCGTTTCTCCCGTAAGGTGGCCTCTGTCATCCGTGTAATATTTTATTCAACCACTCAACCCTCAGACGAGACATCGTTATTTTCATTGGTTCTCTTGAGGGGTGTGTGCTTTTTCTGTCAACCGTGCTGTTTGTAGTAATTTAAATGAGTTTTTATTTTTATTAAGCGGTCTGCAGGAGTAGCTGGGTTCACTTTTCTTTTTGACCTACGCTGCGGCTGTTAGTCAATATTATTGGAATAGCACTTTTTTAAAAGATGTGGATTAGAGTTATAGAAAGTTTCTTTTAATGCTGTGATGAGGTTTTTTTATATGTTTATTCTTCCCTTTCTCTGCTCCTGTAGACCGGTATACCATCGCGAGTTAATTTATCTTTTTGAAATTGATTAATTAATGTTTTTTTTTTCTGACTCACTAGAAATTTTGAATTTGTTTTTTTTTGGTTTTGATTGTGCCTTGCTTGCAATAATTGAACTTTGTTAAAAGTAATCTTAAGGATATATTTTTCTAGTTTCAATCATCTGTATTAATCATGAGAAATATATTTTTAGAATAGTTTAGTGTTTCCAGAATAATTTATCCAGCTGTTTCTGCTCCATGTGGCAAAAGTTTAGAATTGTTCCTGTCAAATTTAATATCTTGTTTTTTTTTTTTATTTTTTAATAAACGTTAGTTTTAAATAGACTTCAATTTTTGTGTTCAATGTCTCCTACACTAGCAATTATCACTTTTATATTTTGTGGATATGTAAAATTAAATATAAATGCAATAGCAGCCACGCTAAATTGTGCAGCTCTATTTTACAGATATTTTACTTAGCCTTTTTAATTTTGGAAATGAATTGAAATTTAAATTAGAAGTTTTTCTTAAATGTTTTTTTTGAAATTGCTATTTTGAGATTCTTTGCAAAAGGGGGGAAAACTAAGTTACATTGTTGCTTTAATATAGCAACGTAACAGTTCTGCAGTAAAATTATATTTGTGTATCGTTGCACGAGATCACCACTGATGTTAAGCTCCCCCCTCCCCCCTTTTCCAATCAGCTTTCAGGCTTTTTGAGTGTAAGCCATTTTCACCCCTGATTACACGCAAATTTTGCAGACAGATTATAAAATTTTAAAAGCCTGTTGCAGACAGCTACAAAACTTTCTACCACTGGGCAAGTAAGTTTGTGAAAATTAATGATACTTCAGAACAATTAACTAAAATACATAAAGCAGTTTTTTTTTTTAAAATACATTTAAATAATAAAATGAAACAGTTGTAGAAATAAATATATATATGGGCGAGTTAAGTTGTTTCTTATATGTAAGATAAGTAGGTGTTTACTTAGATATTTATCCAGTGGCGCACCCAGAATTTCTGTCTGGAGGGGGCTGAAGAGTAATTGGGTCCTACAGTATAGTAATAGGTTTATGTCCATATATGCAGCAACGGCGGCTAATGAACCGAAAATAGATGAAGAGCTGAGAAATAACATTTAAGTAGTTTTAATGCATAATTTTAATTAAAAATACTCATTTTATTTAAATGTAAATTTATACTCTATAAATGAATACAATGTAAAATATTAGGTGAAATGGCTCTTCACCTATTTTCGGTCCATGAGCCGCCACTGGTACGCAGACATATGCATAGTAAAGAATCTGTTTTAAATGTTTCTTTTGAAATAATGAATGAATGAATGAAACTGAATTTAAGTTGAATAGCACAATTGTGAAATTTATCTCCGTATATAATGTGCAAGTAATTCGGTCAGTTGGGGTTGAAATTGAACTTTCGAACATAAAGTTGTAGATTCAACTATGATCAAAAACTGTCTACGATCAAAATCTTCTAGGTCCATCTACGATCAAAAGAATATGACAAGCTGGTGAACATAAAATTTACTCGAAATGAAATGCCCCCACCCAAATATTTCCATTGAAAATAAAATTTGATCAATTTTAATACCCTTTTGTGATGCTTTATTTGTATATGCAGTAACACTTACTTAATTAAGAAATCTTAATAATTATAGCCAAATAAAAGCTGCAGTTGTTATAAGTATGAATTAGAACAGAATTTCAGTGTAAATTTTTACATGGCTATTTTTATTTAATTATCTGGAGTGTGGGGCGATGCTCTTTCAAGGTTCGATTAACAGAAACAAATCGGACGTGCAGTCTTCGTGGGGGTAAGCCAACACAGCAAGCAGGGGGCAGAACCTCTTAATATCCTAAAACATATATTACTTAGAATAGTTTGTTCAGTTGGTAAATATTTCAAGCGTTACCTTTCTGAGTAATATCATTACAGGATATTGTATTCCAATAATATAATATATATTTATGAAATTTGAATTTTTATAACAGGCAAAAATTTTATTATCCAAGAACGGAGCTTAGATCTCAGTGACATCAGAAGCAAAAATGAAAATTGTGCTTGGACCCTACTGTATTTTCTACATACTGTTACAAAAAAAAAAAAAAAAATAATAATAATAATAATTAACCCCATCCTCCCAAGCATCTGTAAAATATCTCAAAATATTATTATCAGGGTATTTTCCTATTTTGAACAGTAAACTACGCTTTGTGGCATTTCTCTAAATCGGTATATTTTTAGAAAAATATTTTACTCATTTGTGATCAGATCAATTAAATTTTATCTTCAGCAATTGATGCGAAATTTCACTAGCATGTATTTGTACTAGATGCATTTAAAGGGTTTAACACGAATATGCAAAGTCCATTTTTAATTTAAAATTTAGTTTTAGAGGAACGACTATAAGAGCAAAGCTAATTTTTATTTCATATCAAACGAGAAATTTCATTTGCCGATGTGAATGTGTTAATTTTGCCCAGGGACAAAACACACTTCCACAAAGATGCTATAAATACTCATAAATTAAGATACAATAACTGCATGAGCTTGGTATCCCCTTTTCCTGAAAAATACATCCCAGCTTATTTCCACGTCTGATTGCTTCTTCTGTCTGACTTTTTAGATACTTACTCGATTTCGTGATAACAGTATATTCTCTAGTTTAGGACCTTAGAAGCCCATCCCTAAAAATTGCAACTTCTTTCAACTAAAAATCAAAGAACTAGTTCATTGTTTTTGTTTTTGACAGTAAGGATTTCAAAAATTCCTAATTTTTAATGTATAATTTATAAACTATTTCTGCTTACAATATCTGTGTTTGAGTAGTATTTTTTTTTCATGCACATCTGAAATTTTTTACTATGTCAGCTCGTTCTGGAGGGGGCTTCAGCCCCCTAAGCCCCCTCCGTGGGTGCGCCACTGTATTTATCATTGTCTGCAGTAAATATTCAAATTGAGGGTATTTTTCTGTGTTTGATGAAGTGAAGCTTATAAAATATTTTAGTGTGCAGTTATATTGCTGAGAATTAACTTTGTGAAGGTACCTCGTTGCTGAAAGTTGAATTTGTGAAGGTACCTCATTGCTAAAAATTGCCTTTGTGAAAGTGCTTCAATGCGGCACTAAATTTGTTCTGAATTAACCTCTGAATACAAATCAAAAATTTATGCTTCAATTAGTGATGTGGGGAGGAAAAATTTCCACCATGTTTTTCCGGAAAATTTTCAAAGCCAAAAAAAAAGTAATTTTTCAGTAAATTTCTTACATGACATATTTGAACTTTTCTTTTATTAGTTACAGTAATGTTAGATATATAGTGTGAAAAAACAAAAGTTTATATTAAAGCAGGGTTGGTAGGTTTTTGACGGTTTAAACCATGGTTAAAACCGTCATGTCAAAAACCTATATTTATAATTTAATTGTCGTATAAAAACTTAGCTTAATAAAATGTAGTTCTAAAGATTTTTTGAAAAGTAAATAGACTGATGTTCTTTGAAAAACACATTGTTACAACATTTTGATTAATATAAAAAACAAAACTTTAGGCTTTTAAAATTTTATTATGAACTATTTCTATGTTCATTCAAAATAAGCTGTGATACTTTTATATGTCATTACGAAATTTATTTATAACTATGCTTAATATAGCACATGTTAAACTTAGTTATGTGATACTTTAAAAATATAGTTGTTTTCAATAAGATATTATTTATAAGTATATTTTAAAAGGTAAACATATTAATGTTTTTGGAGAAACTTTATTATAACATTTTGATTAATATAAAAACAAAACTTTAGGCTTCTAAAAATTTATGATTTATATATTATTGATAGATCATTTTGATTGACAAATCATTTTATTTGCAATACAACATTGTATAGTTCAATTTTTTTAGTATTGTGCATTTAGTATTATGTATTTAACCAGTAAAATAAAAATGCATAGCCGAATATTTTGTATTTAAATATTTTATAGAAAAATATAACTTTTTTTTTTTTTTTAATGACTGCTGATATTGCAAGTTTTTAAGAAAAAAAAAAATAATTCTGAATGTTAAACAAGCTTGAATTGTGTCTGAAATTCTTATCATTACTGTGAGACACAAGAAATATGAATGCTTTCTGAACATGTATAAATTGTAATAAATTTAATTACTTGTACAAATTTTTTAAAAAAATTATTAGTCTAAGCTGTAGGGCCCACCAGCGGCCAAGTGGTACACTACACTCAAAGCTGGTTGACGTGAGGTGTCGGGTTCAATCCCATGGCACGCTCATTGGCCTAGCCATTCAGAGTTTTTCATGTTTTTCTCCGAAACTTGTATAAATACGGACTAGGACCCTGTAGACAGACCCACACGGAGGGCAATACCCCTTAGGCCTAAGACACTAGAGTAGTCAATCAGCCCTACTCCCAAAACACCAATATTCCAAGCTATAACCAGGTACAAATATTTATGCAATCAATAATAATAATAAACAGATAAAAATTCATTAATTAAATGATAAGTACTATAATAAATGTAGATTATAAATATAATTATTTTCAAATTCATATTTATTTACCGCCCATATATATTATGTTTTACTTAAAGAAAAAAAAAAAAAAAAAAAAAAATCCAGTATTCCTGTGTTTTTATGGCTTATGTGAAAATTCATAAGTAACTTTGGAATTTTAGAATTTCATAAATATTAATAAACATAAACATACAAAATATAACTGTATGCATACTTTGTATATATTTCTTAGATTATAAACCAGTATATTTACCTAATTTTTTATAAATTATCTACAAATTGTTTTCAGATTTGTTAATTTATAAACAGCATAATATTTAGATATTCACTTGCACATGGCAAATATTACTAAATCCTATTTCTAACCAGATTCTAGCTCATTTATAGATGTTGAATTTTGACAATATAAGTTTTTGACGGTAGAGGTTTATGGCGGGTTTTTGACAGTTTAAACCTTTGTCATGTCAAAAACCCAACCCTGTATTAAAGACATAATTTAGAAAGCTACCATATATGATTTGAGCAACATGCTCAAGAAGGAGAAGGTTATTTATTATAATAGAAGAGATCTTTATTTGCTACCCCAGTAGCACAAAACGTTGTTATAATTAGTTTTTCACTCTTCAGACTTATTTTCAACGCTATAACAATGTTATGTGCTATCTGGGTAATCAAACTTTTGAATATTGCTTCAATAAGTTTGTGTGAACATAATTATAAAGCATTTGGCACCATAACTATAATAATAATGCACTACTGTACTGCTGAAACACTAACCACTGCATTACTTTTTTTCAAAATATTCATGATAAATGATCATATAACTAACTACGCTTTTCAAAGTTAGGCAGCAATTCTGATGTAGGTCATCTTATTATCTATGGTTCTGCGAGTGACTTGAAAAATTAAGACATTGTCATAATCTTCGTTAATTATTCAATAAATTAAAAGAAAAAAAAAATTTAAGTGCTTTAATCCCAAAATTGGCATAGTTAAAAATTTTTTAAGAAAAATCTTATGTAAAAACACAATTTCATTTTTAAATCACTTTTTAGAACTAATTTCTAAAGTGGGGGAGAAAAGTCTTTTTATTCAAGCAACAGGAAATACAATTAATTGTCCAAATAATAACAATAATAATAGAAAAAAATAACAACAACAAAAAAAAAATAAATAAATAAAAATTCCACTCAAACTTCCATATTAATTTTTTTGAATGGAGAATTATATCCATTACATTGCACTGGGAAAAAAAAAAAAAAAAAAAAAATTATATCCCTGATACCATTCTTGCTGATTCTAATGTAAAATGACCTGAATCCGAATATGACTACCATTTTGCTCAGTCACCCACTGTTTTCTCTGGACACCACCCCCTCCCCCAATTTTTATCACTGTTCGGTAATTTCATGGCCATGAATTTAATTTGGGGAATGAAAAAAGAATTAATTTAACACTTAAAAACAAAAAATATGTAATGTTTAATAAATAACATTAATAATAGATTAAAAAAAATATAATACATAATTTCAGTGGCAAATCCCCCCTCCCCCTAAAATTTCTCCTTGCCGCAAATGTTGATGTTTTGGAATTTTCCAACTCTGTAGCCCCTCAGAAGATATTTAACAGTTAAAATAATCCTCCCCCCCTCCCCTAAAAATCAAATTTATAGCCATAAAATTACCGAATAGTGATAAAAATAGGGGGTGTCCCTAAAAAACAGTGGGGGATAGGTAGGGATGTGGGTTTTCCAGAAAAATTTGAAATGGAAAATTTTCCGAAAATTTTTCAATCTCTAAATTATGAAGGTTTTGTAAAATAAAACTAAATACATTAAAAGCTGCAAGTAAACAAAACTATTCAGAGAAAAGTATGAATAATTATTCAATTCAAAAAGAAATTAATAAACAAAACACAGAAATTATGATTTAATGGTTCATTAAACATGTATAAAGTTAGAAAGTTTTAATTTTTAATGACTGTATTGCATGTATAATGGTTGAATAATCTATATAAAAAAGGTGTCTGTGAACGTTCTGTAGCTGTCAGAGACACTCACATATCGCTGCCAACAGCTGAACCCCATTTTATTAAATAGAGAAAATTTTTATGAGAATTAATGATTTTTTTTTTTTTTATTCTGTTTTCATTATTAATATATATATACAGTGGAACCTGTAAAAGTGACCACCTTGGTAAAGTGACCACCTGACTAAAGTGACCATTTTCTTGACTAAAGTGACCATTTTCCAATTTTAAAGACCCTTTATAAAGTGACCACCTGCGTATAGTGACCATTTTAGCCGGTCCCTAGGGTGGTCACTTTAGACAGGTTCCACTGTATCTAGAAAAATTAAATTTGCCTTTGTTTTTCCCAAATTTTATTTAATTTTCAATATTTCATACTGAAGTTATGAAGTGGAAAAAAATGATCAAAGTTCTTTTTTGCACTTTATAATTTAAAAAAAAGAACCAATTTAACAATTGTGAGTATTCTGAAACTAAACAGAATTTAAAAAAGCAAAATTATTGAAACACATAGCCATATTTTTCTTTTTCTTTCTTTTTGGGAGGGGGGGGGGGGGAGAAAATTCCAGATTTTTTAAAAATGAAAACAGAATATTAGTAAATAATAAAAAAAAAAAAAATCATTAATTCACATAACAATTTTTCTTATATAATAAAATGGTATTCAGCTGTTGGCAATGATATGTCTCCAAGAGTCAATGAGAGTCTCCGAGAGCTAAAAAACGTACATAGGCACCATATTTACTAAGTAGATTATTCAGCCATCATACATGCAAAACAGTCATTAAAAAATATTATAATTTTCTAGTTTTAAATACATATTTAAAAATTATTAAATTCTAAATACTATGTTTTGTTTATTAATTTCTTTTTAAACTGAATAATTATTCATATGTTTCTTTGAATAGTTTTGTTTACTCGTAGCTTTTAATGTGTTAGTTTTACTTTACAAAACATTCATAATTTAGAGACTGAAAATTTTCCGGAAAACCCTAGTTTCAATAAATGAGCTAAATGAAATGACATGACATGAACATCAAAATTTTAAAAAAAGGTATTAAAGTGAAATTAAATCAAAAATTGCAAAGGATATGCAATATTAACAATTTTAAAGAAAAGTAAAAAATAAAAATATTACCTAAAAAGTTTCACTGGCCCCGCATAGTCCTGCATCAGATTGCACATTCGACGGCTACCTGCGGCAGGTCAAGTGCAGTTTAGATTTCACCAGGTGACATCACGGGTTACCTGAAAAAATAGCATTTTTTCTAAAAAAAATTTTTATGCTTTTTTTTTTTTTTAGGAAATATATCTAACCTTTTAAATGTGGAGAGTGAATGATATTCACTTCCTTCACTTTAATTTAAAGTAGAGGTGCACAACCTGCGGCCCGGGGGCCACATGCGGCCCAGTAGCCATCAGTTTGTGGCCCGCCAAAGGACTGACATTTTAGGTCACATAAATCATTAGCAGAAGAAAAAAAAAATAAAAAAGAGAGCAGCAGCGCCGACTTTGAAAAATTTCTGGGGGGCTCGGACCAAGGCCGTAGTCAGGATTATTTTTTGTGTGTGTGGGGGGGATCATATTTCTAATACAAGGTCATCAAATTTGGTATAATAATGCATACACATTTACCCAAATGCACCCACGCTTATGCACACACAAACAACGGCCTGATTAACACAGGGGCACGTGCCAGAGGGGCCCTGAGTAGCAAAGGGCCCCAAAACTGGTCCTGAAAATGCCATCATAATCTTTGCCATTTAGTTTATGTAAATCGAATTTATAAAACAAAATTAAGAGTAGCAGGGAGGTCGCTGGGATAATACGGCCATCAGCCACTTCAATTTGAAAACAATATTGTGATTATGTTAAGTTAAAATTGGAGGGGAAAGACAGAATCTCGAAATAATTTCTGCTATATCTTCTCTTTAAGTTTTAAAAACAATATTTGTTCTTACTCTTCATTTTTACTTAAAATGTTAAAATTTCATAAACTATATTTAATTAAATTTTGATAGAATGTAGTAGAAGGCTGATATTTTACCAACTATGTGAAAAATACCAGAATCGGGAATCGAACCCGGGCTGTTCCGCGTAACGCGCAGATGCTCTAACCACTGAGCTACCTTGGCTGATAAACAGTTCGGCACTTCTCCTTCTCACATAATTTATGTTGACAAGGTCACCGAGTCTGCATTAGAGCAGCTATATCAAGTGACAAATTTGAACATGGCACAACTCCAATAGGCCATAAAATTTAATTTTATGAGTGACACACCAGATTATCAAGTTTTATTTTCCTAAAATAAAAAGTTTCATAGAAAAGGGGGGGGGGCAATGTTATATACCTCTTGTTGTTTATAAATTCATGACTTACATCCAAAAAAGTTCATTTTTATTTAAAAATGCCAAGGGAAAAAAGAAGCAACCAAATAAATAAAATGCAAATATAAATAATTTAAAAAAAAAAAAAAAAAAAGGCGAATTAAACATCTCAGAAACCTTTATAAAAATTATTTTCACTTAAACTTCGGGAAGAGAGCAGCATCAAGCGTATAAAATATTAATAAAATGAAATGAAAATAAAAAATGTAATAACAATATGGCAGTAACTTTTGTTAAAATAGTTATATTACTTTGTATCGATGTTTCTGAAAACTTTTGCTCCTCATGCACAAACCATAAGTGATTGGGATTCCCATAGCACAGCGAAGGGAATCATCTTCCTCTGAACTTCCCCCCCCCCCTCGCACCCCATACAGAGACTTTCAGCCTTTCTTGTTTTTTTTTTAGTCGATTTATGTCTATTTTGAATTGCAACAACCTTACTTTACAGCTATGATTTTGGTAAAAAACTAAATAAGAAATAGAGGAAAGATTTTCTTGTTTAATAGGGAATCAGTATTCAAAACTTCTGGTGGGGCTGAGCCCCTAAAGAAAATTTTCTGGGGGGGCTCGAGCCCCCACATAGTCGGAGCCACTGAAAGAGAGAAAGAAAAAGTATTTATTTGTTGCATTCGCAAAACTGGCATTTAGTATTAAAAAAAATTTTTGAAGGGGGGAAAGGATGAAAATGTTGGGTTTTATACACATTTCTGTTTGAGAGCTAAGTTTTTCATTCTATTTCTCAATAATGTAACCCACAGTTATATTCCTTAATTTTTTGTTGGAAAAATCATGGAATAATCTACTGGTAAGTGGTTATTTTGGTACACTATCAGGCTTTACATTTGTGCTTATTGTTTTTGTGACTCCCAATGTAACATTTTTCTCTCTCTCTGAAAACCATACTTTTTATTTGTTTGTTTTATTTATCATTTTGTATTTTATATGATACATTTGTTTCATTCTTTTGCTTACTATTCAATAAGTTTATGATTATTATGCTTCAAGATTCACTTAACTCGCTAATTAAAATTTATATATATATATATATATATATATATCAAGCAACATAAAATACAAACTAAAGTTTTGCACACAGGCATTTGGTAATGATAGTGCACCTTTTTATACATGCATGTGTATATGTGTGTGTATGTATATATTACACGGCAAATATATCTGTACAGTTTAATTCTTTTATATTATCTCGTCTGTGGCCCTTTGTATCCTACTGAACAACGAGAGTGGCCCTCTAGCCAAAAAGGTTGTGCATCCCTAATTTAAAGCAACATGATTTATACATGAGTTTAATTACAATCACATAAATATTATTGCTTAACATTTAAAACTATTTGTGAAAATTATTTGTCTTCAATGTCAGAGGTCCATCCAGGCAAAAATTGGATCCCCTTTGCTGCCCCTTCACAAAATTCCACACCATAAAAGGGGACTCTTCACAAAATTCAAATCCATAAAAGGAGACCCTTCACAAAATTCAAATCCATAAAAGAGGACCCTTCACAAAATTCAAATTTATGAAATGAGCTCTTCACAAGATTTTGTTTTACAAAAGCGATCTTTTTATAAAATGTTTTCAGTATTATTTTTAATTAATTGGTTCAATGAAACTATGTTAATTTCATATTAAACGTTGTTTTGAATGACTGTTAAAATGATTTTATACAAATATATATATATTTTTTTTTTCACAAAAAGGGGACTTAATATTTAAAACCTGGATCGACCCCTGAATGTATATGTGCTTGCTTGTTTTATTTCTTTTCTAATACAATCAAAATATTTGGAATTTAAATGTAAGGTTTATGCATTTGAAATTATGTTACATTATCCCCACCCTGAGGATAGGAAAAATGGAGGATGTGTTAAGATGTTATAAGCTAAAAAAAAGTTTTGAATTGAGAATGGAGGAAATACAAACTCTAAGTAGTGATGTAAAATACCTGGGTATTTATTTTTCAATGAACTCTTTTTGAATAAAATACATGCCTTTATGTACAACATGATATTGCTATATATATATATATATATATATATATATAGAGAGAGAGAGAGAGAGAGAGAGATGTATATATATAGAGAGAGGTTAGAAATATTCAAACCTTTTTACAAATTTGTAAAATTTTATAAAGCTAAAAAATTTAATCATAAAAAACAAATGTAATACAACATCATGCATTTTGCATAAAATATTTAATTTAAAAATCAATTCTTTTGCATTATAATGTATTTGCTGATTTTTAAGAGAGCAATATTGATTAATTAAACAGAAAATGTTGAGTTTGGTTTTGGTTTTTAAAATGTACTCATTTTATATTGTTTTGTTTACACTAGAAAAATTAAATTACACTGCAATCTTACTTACATTTTAGAATATTTCATTAGTAATTTCATCAAAACTTTTAATTAAAAATCAATCAGTAACTATGTTACAAAAAAATATATGTATGAACATTTTTTGGGAGGAGTTTACATAGGTATACGGCGATTCTCCCTGACGCCAAATATAGCAACAAACCTTGTTTCTATGATCGATAAATGTTTTGCGAGCATTAACAATTTTTTTTTTTCAGAATACCCAGTTTAATCAACAATAAATATTATATTTATGAACTTACCTTCATAATTAAAATGGTAAATAATATAACACACACGAGTTTCGCAGCCGGCCAGAATCAGAATGCTTGGAATCCATGTTTCTTGTTTTCTTTCAAAAACAGTGCTACGTTGCCACTAAAAAAAAAAGAAATAGATTTGCCATGAAAATTCTTTCAGGTTCAGATTGAATGGGTTTTACACGTCGTAAGTAAATTATTAGATAAACCAATTAATATTTGTATGAGGGAAAGTATTTTTTAAATTCAAGGTCATTTCGCTTAAGCTCTATGACGTAGTAGATATTTTTTCGTCATTCAATTATACTGACCAAACGTCCCCATTTTCTGGGGACAAATGGGGACAAAATGGGGACGCCTTTGTTTTTTAAGGCATTTTTCTAAGTTTTAAAAAATAATAGAAACTAAATTATTAATCAATAACACTTTATTTTTAGTCCTTGTTTATTAGGAATGAAAAAATACATCCATAATTGGATAATTGTATACTGACCAAACGTCCCCATTTTCTGGGGACAAAATGGGGACGCCTTTGTAAGGCATTTTTCTAAGTTTTAAAAAATTATAGAAACTAAATTATTAATCAATAACACTTTATTTTTAGTCCTTGTTTATTAGGAATGAAAGAATATATCCATAATTGGATAATTGTATACTGACCATACGTCCCCATTTTCTGGGGACAAATGGGGACAAAAATGGGGACGCCTTTGTTTTTTAAGGCATTTTTCTAACTTTTAAAAAATTATAGAAACTAAATTATTAATCAATAACACTTTATTTTTAGTCCTTGTTTATTAGGAATGAAAGAATACATCCATAATTCGATAACTGTAGCAATTTTTAATGCTTCTCTCTTATAAAGGTACTTTGATTTGGTCAGCCTAATAATTGTAGCAATTTTTAATGCTTCTCTCTTATAAAGGTACTTTGATTTGGTCAGCCTAATAATTGTAGCAATTTTTAATGCTTCTCTCTTATAAAGGTACTTTTATTTGGTCAGCCTATCATTCATGCGGTAGGTACAGTCGGCTGCAAAATTATTCGAGCACTAGCAATAATCCCTGTCTAAAAAAAGTACACTTAATACTGCTTTGTTAAATAAATCCTTATCGAGTCATGTTCTTAGTCAGTCTAAGAACATGATTCGACAAAAATTTATTTAACAAAACAGTCTTAAGTGTACTTTTTTAATATAGGAATTATTGGCTAGTGCTCGAATAATTTTGCAGCTGACTGTAGGCTGACCAAATCAAAGTACCTTTATAAGAGAGAAGCATTAAAAATTGCTACAATTATCCAATTATGGATGTATTTTTTCAATCCTAATAAACAAGGACTAAAAATAAAGTGTTATTGATTAATAATTTAGTTTCTATAATTTTTTTAAACTTAGAAAAATGCCTTAAAAAACAAAGGCGTCCCCATTTTGTCCCCATTTGTCCCCAGAAAATAGGGACGTTTGGTCAGTATAGGTAGGCTGACCAGATCAAAGTACCTTTATAATTTCTTTCATTCCTTATAAATAAGGACTAAAAATAAACTATTATTGATTAATAATTTACTCAATTTTTTAAAACTTAGAAAAATGCCTTAAAAAAAAAAAAAAGTCCCCATTTGTCCCCAGAAAATGGGGACATTTGGTCAGCTTATCATACACGGAGAAAAAATGTCTGCATTTTCCGGGAAATGTCTCCAATTTCAAAGGAAAATAATATATATAAGTAATACTTTTATAATTTGCACATAAAAGACAGTTTTGTGATCACCATGACAACAGGGATGGAACACGGGCGCAGTATTCATACCACTATCAAAGTAAGAAAATTTTCTACTTCTTAAATCAACGATATTATAGGTAGTAAAATTTCTTAAACAGATTCCGGTATGAATTCTGCGCCCGTGTTCCATCCCAGTAACAAATTAATTTTATAATGTTTCAAAAGATTTTTTAAGTTTCTTTCTTTTTTTTTTTTTACTTTCTTCTACATTCAAAAGAAGATTGGTAAATATTTTCAACTCTTGGTTTGTGATGGATTCACATGCTTTGATAATCTCGAGCGCGATATAACTGTATTTATACTTTCTTCTGTATACCTAAAAAGAAAATGATGGATTCGTGAAAGTTTTCGAAATTTGGTTTTCAATGGCTTGTTGGTTGGGTTTTACGTCGCGCTAGTGCTGCGCAGATGGGCAATTGGCGACGGTCTGGGACACACCCCTAGAGGTGGTCCGGTGACATGCCATCACAATTTTGATCCTCCACGGAAGGGATTGGTTTTCAATGGATTTGCATGTTTTGTGAGTTCCTTAACACGATTTGGGTTTAGATACAAACGGAACGCTTGCAATTTCGATGACGTAAATTTTGCAAGTTTTTTGCAAATACAGTCGGCAGCAAAAGTATCCGAGCACTAGCGAAAATTCCTATGTAAAGAAAGTACACTTAATGCAGTTTTACTAAATAAATCCTTGTCGAATCCTGTTCTTAGTCAGTCTAAGAACACGATACGAGAAGGATTTATTTAACAAAACAGTGTTAAGTGTGCTTTTTTCATATAGGAATTGTTGCTAGTGCTCGGATACTTTTGCTGCCGACTACAGTCATACATTTGGAACGCTTGCAAACGGCTTTGCAACTGGAAGTGTTTCATTTGCATGTACCCCTTGACCATTTTTAGATAGGGTGACCAAACGTCTCCATTTTCTGGGGACTGTCCCCAGTTTTGACCATCTGTCCCCAAAAACAAAAACAGCGACTGAGCACCACATTTTCTGTCGCTTATCCCTAAATGTCCCCCAATTTTCAAAAAATTTCTTAAATATTCAGAATTTTGTTACTTTTACTTTATTTGATTTCTTTCGTTTTATTCATAATTCATGTGGTGAAGAAAAGTATTTTTCTGCTCATATTAACTCTAAAAAACATTAAAAGCTTCTATAGTTGTTCTGCATCTGAAAATTTGATCACCCTAATTTTAGAGAATGTCTGTCTGTCTGACTGTGTGCTAGGGTGTAGCATAGGACAAAATTTCGTATAAATATGTATAATATGAGAATTATTTTTATGAAATGATTGTGAAATTAACAGGAATGATTGATTATCGTAGAAATAAACTAGGGAAAAAGTGTGTGCACGTTAGAACACCCCCTGGTGGGAAATAGATCCCAGTTGGTGTAGATATTCATTGTGGATATCTTTCAAAAGAACTCCCCAATACCTTTAAAATGGTCTGTGTTAATTTAAAACCAAGTTATCGATTTTTTTCGAGTAATATAATCGAGTTGAATATTTGTCGAGTAATGGTCTTAGCCTTATGCAGTTTACATGCTGTTAGTTGGTAATAAAAATTAGCAGCCAAACTAAAAAAAAATATATATATATGTATGAGAAAAGTAAGTGTGTGCTACAATAGTTTTTCTGTCGACTGTAAATTTTGAGTTACTGGCGTCCTTTCCCCCTCCAAGTGGTGACAGGGAATAATACCGTCTGAGAGGTCGGGGAGGGGGGGGGGATAAAAGAAATATATTTTTTGAAGGAATGCTTCACAACCTCTAAAAGGATGTTTAGCATGGCATTCTGTATGCACTGAAACGGAAGATACAGATTTTTAAATATTTGAACCATTTTCTTTTTCTGGACTTGGAAAAAATGAATCAATTTTGCAAACCTAATGCATATGCCCTCAAACCGATTTTCTTTGAATTTCCTTGAAGATTTTTAATTCTGTTTTTTATTTAAAAGGTTTTATAATTAAAAGGTCAATAAACTAGTATGATGTGGCCACCACATGACTTTCTTCTATATAATTTTACACAAAATTTATTCAATGCAAATTATTTATTAAATTATCAAATTATTTTCCATTATAAATGCAGACGGGGAGTACCCCCCGGGTGCAAAGTTTCAAGATGGGGATCTTTCGAAAGGTCTCGTCAATACCTTTAAAACGAATGGTTGAACCATAAATCTGTGATAATTTAAAACAAAGTTATCGATTTTTTTTTTACTTTTAACGAAGAAAAACTTAGAAAAAAAAAATCGTATTTTTTTTTTTTTTTTTTTTTTTTTTAAACGAAATTTAACCAAACTTGGTATTTAGTTGGTCCCTGACATAAATTGGTGCTGATTACATTTGGGGATCAATCGCTCAACAGGTGGCGCTGTGATCTCATGTTTTCTAAATTTTTAACATGGCAGTATAGGACAGAATTTCGTATAAATGTACATTATGAGAGTTATTTTTAACTTGTGATTGTAAAATATGAGTTGTTGATAATAGTAATAGTTAACTAGAAAAAAATTTCTGTGCATATCGGTGTATCGCTCCCTCCCTCCCCCCTGGGGAGGAAATACCCCCCGTGGGAGGGGTAAATTTTGAAGATGGGTATCTTTCGAAAGATCTCGTCAATACCTTTAAAATGAATGGTTGGTTATCGATTTTTTTTACTTTTAACAAAAAAAAAAAAAAAAAAAACTTGGAAAAAAAATTGTAATTTATCTATTTATTTATTTTTTTAAATATTGTTACTGATTGAATACGTATTACTTTTAACAAAAATCTGATGTGGGCACCACATGACTTCCTTATACACTTTTAGAAATATACATAATGTTAAAAAACATTGACATTGGACCCGAAACAGTTGGCTAAAAATATTAAAAAAAAATGAATTATCACCGTGTTCTGAGCTTTTCTGAAAGTTAGTTAAAAACCGATGGCAAGATTTGTACTCGTAACGCTGACGAAGGCAGCAATGACCGGAAAAAATTGGCTAAAAGTATTAAAAATATGCATTTTCACGGTGTTCCGAACTATTCTGAAAGTTTCAAATGTCTAACTAGTCGGGAAGTTAGTTAAATGAATTTTCTGTTGAACCATATAAACGCTGCCGAAGGCAGCAGTGACCCGAAACAATTGGCTAAAAATATTTTTAAAATGCATTGTCACCCTGTTCTGAGCTTTTCCGGAAGTTTTAAATGTCTAGCTAGTCGGGAAGTTAGTTAAAAATCGATTGCAAGATTTGTACTGGTAACGCTGCCGAAGGCAATAGGGACCTTAAACAGTTGGCTAAAAGTATTAATAAAATGCATTTTCACCGTGTTCTGATCTAGTCTGAAAGTTTAAAATGTCTAGCTAGTCGGGAAGTTAGTTAAATAAATTTTCTGTTGAATCACATAAACGCTGCAGAAGGCAGCAGGTATCCGAAACAGTTGGCTAAAAATATTAAAAAAATGCATTGTCAACGTGTTCTGAGCTTTTCTGAAAGTTTCAAATGTCTAGCTAGTCGGAAAGTCAGTTAAATTGCAAGATTTGTCCAAACCGTTTTTGAGTTATTACCGTTTTTTGATACATTATGTCCAAAACCTATGTATTTTTGGTCATTATGAACCTAATTTTTCTAAATATCTCCAAAACGGAAAATCATACAAAGTCCAAAAAGGGAGGTGCACAACTAGATGTTACAACAAACCTATGTACCAATTTGCAACTTTCTACGTCCAACCGTTTTTGAGTTATGCGACATACACACACACACACACACACACACGCACACAGACACACATACATACAGACGTCACGAAAAATCGTGTAAAGTCCCTTATATCTCTAAAACGAGAGCTCGTGTTTAAACGACACTTGCAAGTGTACAACTAGACATCATGACAGTCACACTTATAAATTGGCAACATTCAGCGATCATTCGTTTTCGAACAATGTGAAATACAAAATCCATTTTGCAAATCGGGATTACTATACTTCCTTATACTTTGTATAAGGAAGTAAAAAAACACTTAGAAAAAAATCGATTTTTTTTTTTTTTTTTTTTTTTTTTAAATATTGTTACTGTTTGGTATATGTATAGGAAAATATAGAAGAAAGTCTTGTGGTGGCCACAACATACTAGTCTTAATTTGTATTGAAACTACTTATTTATTTACTTCAGTTTTTTTTTTTTTTTTTTTTTCATCATCTGCATTGCTTAGCAGCGTTTATACTGGTACGTTTCGAAGAACAAAAATGAACTCAATCTGAGGATAAAATTTCCTGAACGAAGTGATCGTTATATATATATATATTAAATTGACTGAAAAATAAAATTCAATCGTTGCTATTTTGAAACACTTGTGTATACGCAGAGAAAAACCTTCCTATACAATGGAAATGTTTATGTGAAGAGTGCAGAAAAGAGCCTGAATTATTCAATTAAAGATAGTTAACGAGAAAAATGTAATATATTAGTTATGTACAATAATAGTAATAATAAATCTGGATTGACTCCAATGAGCTTTCCGAACATTAAGTAATTAACGATTGTTTAACGGGCGAGAAATCGTTAAATAAGCAAAAGAGAAAATTATAATAGGGCGTATGGGTACTTTTCTTCATGTAGTATGCTGTTTAATTTAACACTATTTCCTTCAAATAATTTGAGCCCATAGAACATAATGATAAATTTTCGTTGTGTCCCTGTAAAAACCTATAAGTACCTAAAACCTATAAACCCCTCACAAAAATCTATAAAGTTCGTGTGATGGTTACTTATAACATGCATAAAAATTTTCAGACCAATCGGATAAGGCATTTAGACGCTATCACATTTTAAATAATTTGAGCCCATAAGCCACAATGATAAAGTATTTTAATTCGTGTCCCTGTTTAAAAAAAAAAAAAAAAAAAAAAAAAAAAAACTTCTAGTGCTAGATTCAACAGAATCTTTATGGTTCATGCTACGATGACCAACAGTACATATATAAATTTTCAGCTCAATCGGATAGGCATTTAGATTCTGATGATTTTAGCCCACAGGCCATAATTGTAAAAAAATATTTTGTTGTGTTCCTGTAAAAAAAATATAAGTACCAGATTCACCAAGAGCTATACAGTTCGAGCAACAGTAACTTTTAACAAGTATATAAATTTTCTGCTCAATCTTATTAGGCATTTAGACGCTATGGCACTTCGAATAATTTGAGCTCATAGGTCATAATTATAAAGAATATTTTGTTGTGTCCCTGTAAAATTTCTATACTTGCTAGATTCTATACGTAGTAAATTTATACACTTCGTGCAACGGTGACCTATAGCATGATTGTATAAATTTTTAACTGAATAGAATAAAGCATACGCTCTCGCAGTTTAAAAATATTGGCCCATATAGATCATAATGATAAAGAATTTTTCTTTGTGTCCTGTAAAAAATCCATAAACGCTAGTTTTCCCACAATTCATACAGTTCATGTGACAGTGACTCATAACATGTGTATAATTTTTCAGCTCAGTCGAATAAGGCATTTAGACGCTATCGCACTTTAAAAAATTTGGGCCCATAGACCATAATGATAAAGAGTTTTTCTTTGTGTCCCTGTAAAAAAAACTAGAAGTGTTCACCAAAATCAATAGGGTTCGTGCATGGTGACCTACAATATACGTACTAACTTTAAGCTCATTCGAACAAAGCGTTTAGACGTTATCGTGTTCACTCACATACATACACACATCACGTAAAAATAGTAAATATATGAATTCATGGGACCTCAAAACGTATAGAAACACCAAAATTTCAAACTGGAATTTTTGACATAATTACAATACTTTCCTATAGAGTCCAGAAATCACAAATTACATAAACTTATGACCACTTAGGTGTCTAAATAAAATATTATTTTCAACTTAGGACTGATTTGAAAACTAATTGAACAAAGAGTAGCGAGCAACAAAGCTGAATCATAATTTACTTCAGACTGAACAGAAAAGATTTTTTTAACGCATAGAAAGAAAGAACAAAAAAAAAAAAAAAAAAGAGTTATTTGAATGAATCATCGGAAGTTTTCGGTGATTTAGCAGTAGTCTGGCACCAAGGGAAGTAAACAATCTATTAATTATAGTTGTACATGTGTTTTTTTCTACATTTACATTTTTAAAATTTACTATTTTGGTCCGAATCAAATCGTAATGTAGTATTAAATATTAAGGTTATTATTTTTTAATTTTATTAAAATGTATGGCAATCAAGCTTACAATTTCTACAATGTAATTAATTTATATTAATATAATTATAAATTTATTTTAATTAAAATTAAAATGAATGAAAGGGGATAGAAAAATTACGACCCGCATCTAGATTTGACTAACACATAGTGAAAAAACTGAAGATGTTCATTAGATACTGAGATGTAGCCATTTCTAAAATTGTAGTTCTTGAATGAAGAATAGCAGTGTATAGGGATTATAGGGTGTATCTTATAGGAATTACGCTATGGTGGATATTGAAATTAAAATAAATCAGTCCAAAAATATAATTAAAGGCATTCCGATGATTAAGGCGTGATCTATTGGGTTCCGCAATAACCCTAATTTAATCTTCCTTAAAGTTATTAATATACATCTTTCTTTTAATTAATAAAAATTAATAGTATAGAATATCAACATTCTGACTGTAATCTATATATTCATGCAATTACTTTCTTTCTTTATTAGAAAAACATTGAGTGATGATAATGGTACTAATGGCCAATAAGTTTAAATTAGTGTGTGAGTCATAAACCATATACCAATAATCAGAGATAAAAAAAAAAATCTGGTGTGAAACAACCACACGACTTTCATTACCCACTATTACACGTATTATATGCACTTTTTGGAGATAATGTGATCAGAAGACATAGAATTGACCGAATGAAATAGACAACTAAAAATTTTCCAGTAACAGAAAATGAATACACACGGAAAGACATATAAAACAGAGTTTACATAACAAGTAAAAAAAAAAAAAAAAAAAAAATTTTTTTTTTTTTTTTTTTTTTTTTTAACACCAATTTCCGAGATTTAAAATTGATATATCTGATCAGGATGACTATTAATTTTCCTGTAATAACCGCGTAAAGCATGAAAAAGAATATCTAAAATTAGTTTATGTAACAATTTTATAATAAAATCGTTAGAGCCGTTTTTGAGACACCGACTTTTACCAAAACTTGGCATATTTAATTGTTGACTAGAAAACAACAATTGCATACAAAAGGATAGTTAAAAGAGGATTAATATTGCAAATCTGAAAAAAAAATCCATACAGCCGTTTTGAACGGAACGTACTTACAGTACCTGAAATTCAGATATTTGTACAGGACGCCTATCAATTTTCCCGAACTAACCAACTATATCATTCGAAAGGGCATCTAATGGAATGTTCATACAATAAGTTTGAAGAAAATCGTTAGAGCCGTTTTTGAGGTATGGACTTCCGGTTTTCCAATTTTCACCAAAATTTAGAAAATTCATCTGTACACTAGACCTGTCCTAATTCTGAAGTTTCGTGGTTCTATCTTTATTAGTTTCGGAGATATAATAGTCAGAAGATTCAACACACACATACACACACACACACACACACTGACCAAATGCCAAAAACCACTTTTTTGGACTCAGGAGACCTTAAAGCATGTAGATCAGGTGAAATCTCGATATCGAATTTTTGGACCGAATACAATATTTCCATTACCAACGGTAATAGAAGTAAAAAGAAAGAGAATAACTAGAATTAATAACAAACTCTACATATATATATATTTTTAATTTTATATTTATTCCTGGTATTAAATTTCTAATCCAAGTACAGAAAAGAATTTTTTTATCTTAACTATGTTTATCCTTAAGTTGTTGTTATTGTTGCCGTTTTACATATTTTGGAATCGCGTCGAGCCTGTTATTATTATTTTTTGTCCGGGCAGGGCCGGGTCAGGCTGGACCGCACACTGGTAAAAAATAAACGGGTCGGGCCGGATTTTTCGATTTCATGCCGGGCCGGGCGTCAAAATTTCGGCCCGTGTGAACCTCAAACTTGAATAGAGGTGGACTTTTAAAGAAGTTTACTAAAAGTAATATTTGAATTCCGATTTCGATTACATTTCATTAGAACTAACTGAGATAAGAACAGTGCACTTATGTTTGTTTAGCATTATTTTTACTTCCATTACCCGACTACCGTAGGTAATTGGAAGTATTGTATTCGGTCCGAAAATTCGATATCGAGATTTCACCTGATTTACATGTTTTAAGGTCTCCTGAGTCCAAAAAAGTGGTCTTTGGCAATTGGTCAGTGTGCATGTGTGTGTGTGTTGGGGGGGGGATATTCTGACTATTATATCTCCGATACTAATAAAGATAGAACAACGAAACTTCAGAATTGAGACAGGTCTGGTGTAAAGATGGATTTTCTAAATTTTGGGGGAAATTGAAAAACCGGAAGTGGGACATCGGAGACCGGAAGTGGGACCGTATGTCCGTATTTCAAAAACGGCTCTAACGATTTTCTTCAAAATTGCTATATAAACATTCTATTAGATGTCCTTTCGAATTATATAGTTGGTTAGTTCAGGAAAATTGATAGGCGTCCTGTACATATAGCTGAATTTCAGGTACTGTAAGTGCGTTCCTTTCAAAACGGCTGTATGGATTTTTTTCAAACTTGCAATATTATTCTCTTTTAAATATACGCGTGTATTAACTTTCTCTTGCTGTAAAAGTTCCATTAGGTTAATTCTGTGTCTTCTGATCACATTATCTCCAAAAAGTGCATATAATACGTATAATAGTGGGTAATGGAAGTCGTGTGGTTGCTTCACACAAGACTTTTTTTTTTTTTTTTTGCTGAAAAATAGAAAAGGGGGAAAACAGAAAAGGGGAAAAAAACAGAAAAAGGGATAAAAAACTGAAAAAATCAGTTTTTTGTTAAAAACAGCTCTTTTCTATTAAAAATACAGATTTTTCTGTAAAAATTACAGAATTTTTTTATTCAGCATGGTAAAAAACAGAAAAGTGAGAAAAAACAGATAAAGGGTTAAAAAAAACAGAAAAAAATTGTTTTTTCTCTAAAACAGCTCTTTTCTGTAAAAAATACAGAGTAGTCTTGTACAAACTACAGATTTTTTTTACAGTGCAGGGTTCTATCCCAGGTCGAGTCATCGACCTAGCCTTTTGGAATTTTCCATGGTTTTCTCTAAAGCTCGCGGAAATACGGGCTAGGGTACCTTAGAAAGACTCACGGAGGGCATCCCACCAATAGGACTACGACCCAAGGTAGTCAATCGGCCTTTAAATCTACAACCAACCAACAATGTTTTGTAGCACGATCTAATTGCAAGAACAGCCGCAAATTTCGTAGAAAGTTTAAACAAGTCGGGGCACGAAGGATTAAAAAAAAAAGTAACTTCCAAAATTTATCGCTATAAAAATATGTGGCGCTGTTCAAAGTAAAGCTTTTGTTGCAATTTATAATTTAAAATTGATAATTTTACACAGTTTTTTTTTTTTTTTTTTTTCCTCATTCGTTCTTTTGAAATTGGGGACACCACGCTATTTTGTCTCCACTTTTCAATTTTTAGTTTCCATTTCTCTTTTGCATTATATAGCTTTGCCATTCACACATTTTCCTAACGGGGATTTTTCGTATTATTATTATTATTTTTTTTTTTTTTTCCGAAAATTTTCGCCCCCTGTCTTGTTTAATCTTTATGCAAACTTTGGTGTCAAACTTCCAATTAGATCGCACTGTAGATGACTTTTACTTTAGCACTGTCAGTTTAATTATAGCCAATCTGTATATATGTATGTGTGTGTGTGTGTGTGTGTGTGTGTGTGTGTGTGTGTGTGTGCGTTGTCTTACCCTCCCTTTCGAGTAACTAAAGCAGTTTAAACACCAACACACCGAGTAACCAAATACAATGCGAGTAACTTTTGCTGGTTACTCGGTTTGTTTAAGCATGTCACGACGTTTTTTAAGGTTTTTTCTATGCTCTGCACCACTTTTCTTGAAGTTACTCGGAGATGCGTTATTCGGCAATCATCAACACACACCGTGTGTATATATAAGCCGTGTGTGTATTTAGCGCCATCTGACGGTGTGTAAAAATGCAGCCTCAAACCCAGACTCTTTCCCGGCGGTTACTCGCTAAAGCGGTCGCGTACAAACGCGGCAACCCTAGTGTGTTTAGGTTTCTCAAGCTTTCAGGGTTGCTATGTTAGAGGTTTCCTCAATATTTTGTACTTTCTAGTTGCTTTTTGGCAGTTACATAAAACTTTGGCCTTCGTGAATACAATTAGCATAATTCTTCTCTAAATCAAGAAATTTTTAAACTTTGTAAATTTTAACATATACGGGCAGATTATTAGAAAAAAAGGTTTTATATTGCGGTAATAAAAATATTATGTCAAGAAATAATATAAAAATTTATTAAAGAAAAACTGGATAACTGATAATCATTTAAATATATTTAACTTATTTAAATAAATATTTTTTAAACGTCAAAAGCATCTAAATTATAAAAAAAAAACTTTATTCACACTCAAAATAAAAGATTTAAAAAAAAAAAAAAAACAATAAAGAAAATTTCTAATGCTGTTTATTAGTTTTTACTGGTATTGCGCAGTGGTCAAATCTCGACCATTTTTTTTCTTTTTTCTTTCTTTCTTTCCATCTTTCTTTTTCTTTCTTTCTTTTTTTTTTTTTTAAGATGCATTTAAATAATATAGGTGTAAATATTCAAATCTTTCATCTAAACAGTGTGCTTTCAGTTTACTCCATCTTTAAAATAACATAAATTAATTATAATGAAGAAAGAAAGAATTACTATTAGCATTTTTGATTACATAACTAAGAATATCTTTATGAGTAATTTGCTATTATAGCACTAGCGAATGAAATCGTACATTAATGCTCAAGGGTGAAAAAGGTCTCCGTTGAAAAGTTTTGTTCCGCTGAAAAGTTTTGTTTGAACGCATCGACTAACCAAATGCAATTTGAGTAACTTATGCCAGTATCTTCGTTTGTTTTGAAATGGTATTTCTTGAAACACAAATATATTTATTTTATTTTATTACACAACTAAAATCTACCTAATGGTGTCCGCGAAAGCCTAATTGATAGACTATTGAATTTATTCACTTATTTATTATTTCATTTTTTACGCAATTTTATACGTAGAAATGAAAAGAAGTATACATATATTATATATATATATATATATATATATATATTGAAAGGTTTTTCAAACATTGCAGTAGATATAACCAAGTATCATATGAAAAACGATATAAATATGTAAATATATATATATTAATATTTCGTTGCATAGAACACATCATCATTAACCACTTATTTCGAACTAATTTATGCTCTTCAAAGCATAAAAATTAGAATATTAATAAATTGATCACTGTCACTGCTAAAATGGTTTTCCTAAAAACTTCATATATTCTATTTTGTATCCATAATCAGTTCTCCGTCAGTAACATAAAAAAGTACACTTTTGTGTATGTTACCAAAAAATAAAAATAAAAATAAAGACAATAAAAACGATGGAGGTTGGGTGGGCAGATGTTTGATTACAGACGATGGGGGGTGTGGTTTGGCTGGATGGTTGGGCGGGATGATGAAATTATGTAAAAAAATTAATTAATTAATTAGAAGATGTGTTGCATTTACCTCCTATTAAAACATTTTTCCCCCTTAAAAAGTTAAATTTCTTCGTTACTGAGTTGTAAACTATTGTTATAAATTAGTATTCAGAAAATGGTAAAAAAAAAATAATAATAATAATAAAAATAAATAAATAAAAATAAAAACAAACGAACAATCAAGCAAACAAACAAATAAATAAAAAATCTTGTGAAATTTCAGTAAAAAAGTTGTAAATTATGCTTGAGGGTAATGAATCAACAAACTGGCAAGACTAGAAAAAAAAAAAAAAAAAAAGAACTAACCCTTACTAAAATTTAAGGTTTTCTAAAACTTTTTTTATGGTTTTATCTAGGTTTTCAGGTATTTAAAAGGTTTCTTTGAAGTTTCGCTAAAAAATACTTCCTGAAAAGAAACCTTATCTAAGTTTTCTTTAGGTTTTATTCTTAAAACCTCCTGAAAACCTACGTGGTTTTATGTTTTCTAGAGGTTTCCTAAGGTTTCGGATAAATACATCGGTGATAATAAGTTTCCCTATGGCATTTGGATAATATCTACAGTCAAAAACGTTTTTTAAACGTTTTATTTTTAAAACTTTTTAAAACCTGCACTGTTTTAGGTCTTATAGATGTTTCCCAAGGTTTCATATAAATACATCGAGAATAGTAAGTTTTCCTATGGTATTTAGATAACACCTCCACTATACCTACAATCAAAAATGTTTTTTAAAGGTTTTAATTTTAAAACCTTTTAAAACCTGCACTGTTTTAGGTCTTGTAGAGGCTTCCAAAGGTTTCAAATAAATACATCGATGATAATAAGTTTTCCTATTGTATTTAAATAATACCACCACTATACCTGCAACCAAAAACGTATTTTTTTAGTTTTAGTTTTTGAACCTTTGAAAACCTGCACTTTTTTAGGTTTTATAGAGATTTCCCAAGGATTCGGATAAATACATCGATGATAATAAGTTTTTCCATGATATTCAGAAAATACCTCCGTTAGACGTTATACCTCAATCAAAAATGGTTTTATTTAGGTTTTATTTTTAAAACATCAGAAACCTCCCTTACTAAAATTTATATTTCTAATAATGATAATATATTTCTAAACTTGTATCTGACAACTTAGAGTAGGTTTTTAGTAATAAAATTCTCTTCTACATCTAAGGAAAATTTAAACATTTTAGATTTCAATTAAAAAATAGAATAATAATAATAATAACAATCTAAATTTAAAAATATATTTGATGATTACATAAATGAGATATTTTTTTAATAAATAAATTATAAAATAATTAAATTAAAACACAATAAATCTCATATTTCACATATGTATCTGAAAAACTATATTTAAATTTATTTTATAAGTCTTTCGTCAATGAAAAGACATGTCAAACTAAATTCACTAACAAAAGAGATCATGTAACGATATTGATGTAAGATATAAATAAAAAAAATATGTATTAAAAAAAATCACCTTTTTTTTCGGGGGGGGGGAGTGGGGGGAATAACTGAATGAACTTATTTCTTGAATACTTCCTTTTAAATTATAATCTTTTAAATATTTAGAAGTAAACACCTATAACGTAAGTAATAAATAATAATAATAATGATAAAATAGAGAGGTTATGATTAAAGTTATGAATAAATGGTAAATTAATATTTACAAAAGGTATTTTACAGCATTGATTAATCATATTAGTGATTGCTTACAGTGTATTCCCCAAACCTTTTAAATGGTACCGGGAGAGAAAATAAAAATAAATTAATTAAAAAATAAAATAAATTAAGAATTCTGTCAAAGGAAGAATTTAGTTTATCACGGAGGACTATTAATTTCAATCTGTAAATTTTTATTTTTGTTCTTATTTTTTAATATTATTTTTAATCTCATTTTTTGACCGTAAAACTGGGACACGTACTTTTTAAAATGACTGAAATGAATTAAAATGAAGTGTGGACACCTAAATTTCATACTTAAGTTAATTAAAAAAAATGAACATATGCTATTGAACTTAGGTTTTATCCTAGATTTATTTTGACAACATTTTATAACTGACCTGTCTTAAAGACATGGTTAAACTAATAATTTATGCAACTTATTCACAAAATATAAAAACAGCTTTTTTTTTTTTTTTTTTTTTTTTTTTTACCGTTTTTATTCTCTGTACAAACAAGGTATAATACAATATTTCCAATTATTTTAAAGTAACTCAAGTGTTTTTGATACGGAGAAATCTTACAAAGATACATAATAATAATAAATTACAGGTATAAATAAAGAAATGGCAAAATACAGGATTTATTCTTCTATTCGTATATATTCTATAAACGACACACACATTAAATACCAGCTACCGTCTTTTAGAGTAACTTTTAGAATAAACACTATCATTGTGAGTAACCTATTCTATCTTTAATTATATTGGTAGCTAACATATGCTATTGAATTCAGTTTTTATCCTAGTTTAATTATGAGAACATTTTTATTACTCAGCTGTCTTAAAGGCGTGATTAAACTAATAATATATGCAACATATTTACAGAAAATAAGAATCAGCTTTTCTTTAAAACTTTTAAGATAACAATAAGAATCAGCTTTTCTTAAGAATCACCATTCTTATTGTCTGTAGAAACATAATATAATATAATATTTCCAATTATTTTAAAATAACTCAACGGGTTTTGATACAGAGAAATCTTACAAGGGTATATAATAATAATTAATTACAAATATAAATTAAAAAAAGACAAAGTACAGTCTTTATTCTTCTATTCGTATATATACTATAAGTAACACACACATTAAATACCAGCTACCGTCTTTTAGAGTAACTTTTAGAATAAACACTAGCATTGTGAGTAAACTATTCTATCTTTAATTATATTGGTAGCTAACATATGCTATTGAACTTAGATTTTATCCGAGATTTATTATGAGAACATTTTATATCTGAGCTGTCTTAAAGACATGGTTAAACAAATAATTTATGCAACTTATTCACAAAATATAAAAATTAGCTTATCTTTCACCGTTCTTATTGTCTGAAGAAAAATAAAATAAAATACTATTTTCATTCTCAGTGGTTTTTGATACAGATAAATCTTACAAAGGTATATAATAATATAAAAACGTATAAAATCACTTCTAAAAACACGTACATAAAAATATTTTTATTTAAATCATACACAAAGCTTTTCGCTATTATTAAAATAGCATCTTCAGGTGTTGTTAATTAACAGAGTAAACAGCATTATATACTGGAGAAGTTCATTACAGTTATTGTTAAATATATATATATATATGTATATGTATATATATACAGAGCTGCCAATCTAATCCGGCAAATTGTTTGTACCGCCCCTTTTTCTACACCAATGATTTTATAGAGTTTTTTTCTTCTTAATTGATCGCAAATATATTTGAAGAAAAATACTTTAAAAATTAGGTGGTGTAGAAAAATGGGCGGTACTAACAATTTGCCGGATTAGGATGGCGGCTCTGTATATATATATATATATATGTCTAATTCGGTATGCTGAAATTTTTCTGTGTGTTCTAAAAGGACTCGTGATGTTTACAAGACTTTATTTTTTTTTTTTAACTATAACTATAATGAACTTCTCCAGTGCATAATGCTGTCTACTGTGTTAATTAACAACACCTGAAGATGCTATTTTAATAATAGCGAAAAGCTTTGTGTCTGATTTTAATAAAGATATTTTTATATACGTGTTTTTAAAAGTGATTTTATACGTTTTTATAATATGTGTACACGTGAAACAACTTTTAATTTTAAACTTTCAGTAGTTTTTAATTTTAACTATATAATAATAATTAATTGCAAATATAAACAAAGAAAAGACAAAGTGCAGGCTTTATTTTTCTGCTCGTATATATTCTATAGATGACACACACATTAAATACCAGCTACCGTCTTTTAGAGTAACTTTTAGAACAAACATTAACATTGTGAATAACCTATTAAATCTTTAATTATGATGGTCGCTAACATATGCTATTGAACTTAGGTTTTATACTAGATTAATTATGACAACACTTACTACTGAGCTGTCTTAAAGGCACGGTTAAACTAATAAATCAACTTATTTTGGCTTATGCATTGTATTAACAAAATATAGGAATCAGCTTTTCTTTTACCGTTCTTATTATCTGTACAAACAAAATATAATATAATGAGATAATAAAAAAATATATTCTAAATAAAAAGTTTGGTGATATAGTATAATAAACATACAAGTAATAAAAATATTCTCATGTACAGTAAAAATATTTGTTTTTTGTTTATTGAAGAATGTAAAAATTTTAAGCAAAAAAGGGGAGTTATGATCAAGCCAAGGAACACTGAGTTAAAGAGTGCTGTACTATATTGTTCAAAAATAAAAATAAATAAATAAATAAAAGCACAAACACGATATGCATTTGATTTTTTATCCTTTTTATATATATATATATATATATAATTATTTGTTTCCGTTTCTTCTTGAGCAAAAAATTTCTCGATCCTGCCCTTTTTTGATCGCGCCTTTTTTCTACTCTCTCGGATAAACAGGACTTCTCTTAATTTATTTACTTTGTTAAACTATTTTATAAATAGAAATGATAAGAATGTGTACTTTTTTCTTTTTTGATTGCGTGTGTGCGCATGTGTTGTGTCCTACCCTCCCTTTCGAGTAACTAAAGCAGTTTAAACACCAACACACCGAGTAACCAAATGCAATGCGAGGAACTTGCCAATTACTTCGTTTCTTCCGAAATGTTATTTCTTGAAAAAAAAAAAAAAAAAAAAAAAAAAAAAATATGATTTTTATTAAAGTACACGACCAAGTTGTACTTAATAGTGTCCACGAAAAACCCAATTGATACACAATTTTAAATTTACTTATTTATTTTAAATTTCTTTTGTAAGCAATTTTATAATTAGAAATGATATGTATATATAGGTGAGGTGTGTGTGAAATAGACTAATTGAATGATTCTTTGGGTTCCGCGTCGCAATAGTGCTACGCAATGGACGATTGGCGAAGGTCTGAGACTCACCCTTAGAGATCATCCGGTTACATGTCATCGCAATTTTGATCTTCCACGGAAAGGACGGATCTTCCGCTTTGGTGACCCCTAGAGGTATAATTTTGATGGGAATATGGAGGATATTACGGATAAGACAGATCTTATATGCACCAGCCACCATTAATATACACGACGGTCTTTGGCCGGCTCGAGTATCGAACCCACAATCTTTCAATTACGAGCCCGACGCTCTACCAACTGGGCTACAGCAATCCATGTGTAAGAGAGAGTAGAAGCAGTGTCCAACCCTCCCTTTAGAGTAACTAAAGCAGTTTAAACACCAACACACTGAGTAACCAGATGCAGTGTGAGTAACTTTTACCAGAGTTTGTTCAAAACATTATTTCTTTAAAAAAAAAAAAAAAAAAAAAAAAAAAGTATATATGTCTTATTTTCGTACATGACAAAAATCTATATAATGGTTTCCATGGCAACTTAGTTGGTGAACTATTGAATTTATTCATGTATTCATTTTTTACGCAATGTAATGAGTAGAAATGATAAGTATATATATATATTTGTGTGTGTGTGTGTGGTGTCCTACTTTCCCTTTCGAGTAACTATAGCAGTTTAAACACTAACGCACCGAGTAACCAAATGCAATGTGAGTAACTTTTCTCAGTTACTAGTTTGTTTGGAAATGTTTTTTGAAACAGAAATTTTTTTTAGATCATATTAAAGTACATGACAAAAATCTACCTAAGGGTATCCACGAAAACCCGGTAGGTAAATTATTGAATTTATTTACATTTAACCCTCGGAATTCAATAGCTTGGAGCGAATAAACCTCAAAATGTATGGAAATTATGGAAAATGAGATTAAAAAAAAAAAAAATATTCTAAATAAAAAACTTGGTTATATTGTATATTAAACATACAAGCAATAAAAATATTCCCATTTACAGTAAAAATATTTGTTTTTTGTTTACTGAAGAATGTAAAAATTTTAAGCAAAAAAGGGGAGTTATGATCAAGCCAAGGCACACTAAGTTAAACAGTGCTGTACTATAGTCTACAAAATTAAAAATAAATAAATAAATAAATAAAAACACAAACACGATATACATTTGATTTTTTATTTTTTTATTTTATTTTATTTTATTTTTTAATAATTATTTGTTTCTGTTTCTTCTTGAGCAAAAAACTTCTCGATCCTGCCTTTTTTTGATGTCGTCCATTTCCCACTCTCTCGGATAAACGGGACTTTTCTGAATTTATTTATTTTGTTAAACTATTTTATAAGTAGAAATGATAAGAATATATACTTTTTTTTTATTGTGTGTGTGTGTGTGTTGTCTCCTACCCTCCCTTTCGAGGAACTAAAGCAGTTTAAACACCAACACACCGAGTAACCAAATGCAATGCGAGGAACTTGCCAGTTACTTCGTTTCTTCTGAAATGTTATTTCTTGAAACATAAATATATATATATATATATATATATATATATATGCTTTTTTTTAATTTAAGTACACAACTAAATTCTACTTAATAGTGTCCACGAAAACTCAGTTAATAGGCTATTTTAAATTTACTTATTTATTTTAAATTTCTTCTTTGATATTTCATAAGTAGAAATCATAAGTATACATACATTTTGTGAGTGTGAGAGGTGTCCAACTCAAGGTGTACAACAAGTAACCAAAGCAGTTTAAACACCAACACACTGAGTAACCAGAGGCAATGCGAGTAACATTTAACAGCGTTTGTTTCAATACGTTATTTCTTTAAACATAAAAAAGATTTAATATCTTATTTTGGTACACGGCAAAAATCTACCTAATGGTTTCCACGATAACCTAGTTGGTAGACGATTGAATTTATTTATTCATTTATTTTTTTACGCAGTTTAATCAGTAGAAATGATAAGTGTATATATATATATATATATATATATATATATATATATTTATATTGCGTGTGTGTGGTGTCCTACCTTCCCTTTCGAGTAAATAAAGCTGTTTAAATACTAACATACCGAGTAACCAAAGGCAATGCGAGTAACTTTTGCCTGTTATCTCGTATTTTTCGAAATGTTAATACTTGAAACATAAAAAATTTATATACATTTTTACGAGTTTGTGTATATAATATATATATATATATATATATATGTATTTTCGAAGAACTTCTGCGAATTTTCGGATAACTTTTGCGAGTTTTTCGGTTTATTTCGAAGTGTTAAAAGAAGAAAAAGTTATCTAATAGTTTCATTCCGCTGCCGTCACATTTCTGGACTACGTATATGTTCTATCCTTTTTGTGTGGGGGTTTGGGTACAGAATGAAAAATAAATAAATAAATAAATAAAATAAAATAAAATCTGTATTTGATGTTTTTTATTCTCTTTCAAGTATCTTCTATAAAACTTTTAGGAAGACGCAATGCACTGGTACATATGTTTTTGAATATATCTACATATTGTATCCGGGCAGAGGTTGTGTTTGTGGGGGGTGGGGGGAATTAAAGCCGATTGACTGCACTTGTGTCCTAGGCCTGAGGAAAAGTGCCCTCCGTCGGGAAACTTCAAAGGTTCCTAGCCCATATTTACGCAAGTTTCGGAGACAACCACGCAAAACTCCAAACGGCTAGGCCGACCAGCGCGACCTGCGATCAAACCCGGCACCTCCCGTCTACTAGCTTTGAGCGCAGAACTGCTCGGCCTCTGGTGGGCTCCGCAGGGGGGGGGGGAAATGAATGATTTCTTTTAAAAAAGTATTTTGTTATCAGGAAACATAAATATGTTATTATATTCTAAGATTCTAAAAGGTGTAAAATTTCCACACAGAGAATGTTACGGCTTCATACTTATATTTTTACACTTTACTTAACATTATACGAGGGGAGAAGCACTGCATTAAAAAATAAATGAACCATTTATATTTGTTATTATACCTAAGAAAAAGCAATTTTGAATATTCATGTCTAAACTAGATGAAGTATTTTTCCCTTCTTCCTCCATTAATCTTTCATTCCTCAAGCTTAATTAGAAGAGGGCATAAATAAATAAAATTCCTCTTTCGCAAATAATTTTTCAAAGGGCTTTTATCCGCAGAGAAATAAAAATTCCTATGCAAAGAAATTCATGTTTTAGCATGCTTTTATTTTACTTCGTTTGTGTTTGTCAGTGTAAAATCAAATCAATGCAAGCAAATTTTAACTGACTTCCTAATATCCGATCGAGCTGAAATTGGCTTTTAAATGAATAATTCCGATGACAATATATGCACAACCAACAACATCCTCATAGAAAAAGGCCTGGGAGCCATGGGCCTCCAACTCCAGTTAGAATTTTTATTTCACATCTGAATCTACGTCCTCGTATCTGATTGAAGTGAAATTGTGAAATGAGATTAAATATTTAATCAAGTTACTATAAGAGAATAAAAATCAATTTTATTCAATACACTGAAACCTCTCGACTAATGGATTTCAAACTTTTACTTTGAGATACAACGATGGGACAAAACTGAAGTTTTAAATAATAATAATAATAAAATGTTTGTCGCATTGAGTAAAGAATATATTTATCCATCTACACGACCGTACATAAAGTCTGTGACAAAATGAAGTGACATTTCTATAGTAACTGTCATTTTAATGCCGTCTTAAATTAAGTATTATTACGATAATTGAAAAATCCTCTCTTTTAAGATTAATTGTTGTATATGACTTTTCACAAAAGAAAATTAGTCCTCGCCCATTCGAGTATAGAAAAATGGAATTCGGCCCGGGATGAATTAGAATTAGCGTCACCCAAAATACTAATCCTAATCCTAAACTTTTATCAGAGTCGTTTCTGAGAATGCCAAGACATACATGCAATAAGTAAATCATTTGTTTATAATTCGGTCGTTTTATAAATCGTTTGTTAATAATTTTTTAGGTAAGCATTCAGATAATAAATATAGAAATAGAAAATTTCCGTGTAAACAATGTTTTTTCAGACTCTGTTATAAAAATAAATAAATAAATAAGATAAAACAAATTAATAAATAAAATATATAACGAGTTTATTGTATTTATATAACCAAGAAGCTTAGATATAGCCTTTCCGTAAATGAAAAGCCCCACCAGTGGCAGAGCGGTTCTTCACTGAAAGCTGATATACGGAAAGTGCCAGGTTCGATCACAGGCAGCGCTCGTCGACCTAGTCGTTCGTAGTTTTCCATGGTTTTATCCGAATTACACGTAAATAAGGACTAATACCCCTTACGAAAGCCCCCAACGAAGGGCCTTTAACCCACAGGCCTAGGACCCTAGCGTAATCAATCGGCTTTAACCACACAACCACAACCGTAAATGAAAAAAAAAATAATAATTATAATAATTATACAGCATAGCAACGCCACCTTTTATCCGATATGCATCTAAATGGAATCAGCATGGTTTCACACATTATCCATACAACATATAAATTTTGGTGCATTTATATGTCATAGAAGAAGAGGTATGGCCTTCTCATTGACGAAATTAAATCACAGCTCAGCAGCGCAATGTGTCGGCTGATTTGCACCCAAGATGAAGCAGCACAGTGTCACATAATGTCTATCTCATATACTAAGTTGGATGCTGTTATACATTACAGAAACTGAGTTCTAATCTTCAATTAAATGGGTCGAATCACAGCATAGCAGCGCCACTATTGGATGATATATTCCAAAAGCTAATCTTCATCAAATAAAATCAAGGTCTAAACAAACACTAATCTTATTAAGATTCTGTCTAATGGTTTGTGAGATACAAAGTTTTACCAACACATCATAAACATAAACACAGGCAGCCATTTTCTAAGAATGGGTGAATCATGCTTAGGGCATCTAAAAACATGCAAATTCGTTGAAAATAGGAGTTGAAAAATTCACGAATCCAATACTTCCTTCTACATCATTTCACATAACAACGTCACCTACCGATTAACATGAACAAAAATTTAATCAGTTTATCTTCTCATAATCACCATTTACATATGTTATTCTGTACAATTTTCACCAATAGTTCTTGAGATACAGTCATCTGGGAAACCACAGAATGTAATGCCAGTTTTACATGACAGCCTATATTCGCCAAATTTAATAAGAATATGTTTTTAATAATATATAGCACACGGGGGTTTGGTGCATAGCATAGAAGCTCAGATATAGCTTTCACGTAAACGAAAAATAATACAGAATAGTAGCGCTACCTGTCGTTCGATATGTATTCAAATTGAATCAGCATAGTTTTATCTAAGGAACATTGCACATGCCAAGTTTTATATTCTTAAACACTGTAGAAGCATGCACTCGAACTCAAACAGCAGAGTTTTACATACTATATATATATAATAATAATAATGATCTATTAAACGAAGTAAAAGCCAAGCAACAGATACAAGATTACTGAAACCACATAGACTAATAAGAATGAAAAATTTTGTTATATAGGAGAAGCTCAGAAAGGTTAAAAAAATTCTTCAGGGGAGCACTTGAGCACTAATGTACGATTTCGTTCAGTAGCGGCTATAATAGAATGTTGTACCAAATCAACTGAAATTTCTAAATATGTAATTTGAAAGCCATTTTTTAAATATCATTATTTGATATTTATTATTTTGCGATTTTCGAATTGAAAAAGTGCCCTTTTTTCCGGTGTCCTTTTTTCGGTGCCTTTTTTCCGGGATCCCTTATGCGCATAGCTCGGAAAACTATATTTCAAGTTAAGGGATTTAGAAAATGACCACTTATTCATTCTAGAGGAAGGTGGTATATATATTTTTTTTTTATCTCAGTGTATTAAAGGTATAATAATGAATTATTAATTCTATCATTAAAAATGTTCAATTCAAAACAGTTGTTTTCGAATAACTATTTCGTAAATTTTATTTTCGATTGACCTGTAATACCATAATGGAAATCTTAATACCTTAATATTTCATTTAAGGATGTTTTTTTTTTTTCCAGGGGTGATTTTTTTTTTTTTTTTTTTTTTTTTTTTTTCGTCTCCTGATATAAACCTAATTAATTATAAAAATTCAACTTTGAAAACTTAAAACATCGTGTTGTGAGCTATTCTAAAAGTTTCAAATGTCTTGCTAGTCGAGAATTTATATGATTTTTGAATCATATAAAGGCTAATGAAGGCAGCGAGGACCCGAATTAATTGGCTAAAAGTATTAAAAAGCTGCATTGTCATCGTGTTCTGAGCTATTCTAAAAGTTTCAAATGTCAGTCAATCTAGTCGGGAAGTTATTATATGATTGTTGAATAATATAAACGCTACGGAAAGCAGCAGGGTCCCGAAACAATTGGCTAAAAGTATTTAAAAAAAAAAAAAGTCATCGTGTTCTGAGCTATTCTAAAAGTTTCAGGTGTATAGCTTGTCGGGAAGTAAGTTAAAAACCAATTGAAAAATTTGTACTGAACAAACAAAGAAGAAAGCGAGTTAGTAAAAATATGCTATAAAAGCATTTATCCAATGATATATGAACTTTTTCTGCGGAGAATTTTTTGTTTTCAGGGGTAATTTTTCCCGTGGGGCTTTTTCGCATATCTCTCTTCTGAGGAAACAAAACTTATGATTCATATGAGCCTAAGACAATAAATTTTAATATATATTTAATCTTATAAACGCAGTTAAAGAAAAAAGATGGAATTATTATGAATTTGTAATCCCTGTACCTCTAGATACGGAAAAGTAGATATATATGATAAAACTGCTCTGCATGAAAATTGCCCCCAACACCATTTTAAATGTACATTAGATAAAGATGCATGCACTAATATCACATTTAATAATTTAAATAATTTAAAGTCATTAATATCAAATTTAATTTAAAAAAAATCAATTAATTATTTTTTATACTGTAAATGATTGAACGTAATTATGTTGAAATCTGTAGAAAATTAATATAAAAACTATAGTTTTCTTTTCCTCCTGTCTCATAATCCTATTGAAATATGCAACTCCGAACAGATAATGAAAAGATAAATATATCAAAATCCTGGAGCGATTACCCTCGACTTTCTGAATAACTAATAATTAACAATTGCTTAAATAAATTCAAAAAAGCCGGTAAGTAAACAAAAGTGAAAACCATTGTAGTGGATTTGAGTATCCCCCCCCCCCCCAAGTTGTATGTTGTTTGATGAACCGTAATGTATCCAAATTCTTTTGTGTGCCCCTGTAAAAAGAGTTATAAATATTAATCTCAGAATATCAAATATTCATCTTTATTATGTTTTAAACAATTTAAAATTTAACGTTACTAAATCGATTTTTAAGCACTTAGAGCCTATAGACGCACCAATGTATAAAAAATCTACTTCTTGTACTGGTAAAAAAAAAAAAAAAAAGTTATAAGTTCTAAACTTATGTAAATATCCTTGCGATAATAATCTATAACATGCCTATAAATTTATATTTTAATCGATGTGGAGTTTAAACTCTAGCGCACTTCAAATAACTAGAATCCATTAACCGTAATCACAAATAATTTTTGCTTGAATTCCTGTTAAAAATAATATTATAGTTTTAAAAAATTAAAGAACACGCTTTTATATAAATGTGAACTAAAAAGTACAAAATATCTATCTTAGTATTAAAGTAGGGTAAGAGGAAATCGTGTGAGTGACACACCATAATATTTACATACATTTAAATCATTAATTAAAATAATTTAGAATTAAACAAAAATCATTTTTAAAAAATCTCCCCTGACTGGGATCGAACGCTAGACCTTTAGGTTCGTAGCGCGGAGCTATACCTCAATGCCACGCCGTACACGTAGGGAAAGTCTTTTTTTACAATATAATATTTTTGTTTGCTCCCAGAGCGGTTACAAACATACAAACATGCATACATACATACAGGTGAAGCTTATAAAAGCGTGTTAAAAAAAAAAAAAAAAAAAAAAAAAAAAAGAAAAGAAAAGAAAAAAGAAACCTATTAAACTAATTAACTAACACTATTAACTCATCACAATCTATAGAAATCGTGCGACGTTTATCAGTAACATACCTATCAACTTTAAGCTCATTGGATAAAGCGCTCATCATAATATTAGAAGACCTTTAACTTGGCGTTAAAACCTGTTGCTTAGCTACCGGCAATCTTTTAAATATCTTCTATATATTTGCTGTTTCAAACAAGCTATATTTCAATTTCAAACAGGCACTGTTTTTTATTTTTTTCTCTTTTGAGCACCAAATGGAGTTCTCTTCATCATATATGGATTTTATAATTAACGCCTAAAGTTCGAAAAAGCTTATAATACTATGAAAACACACAATACAACACAACTATTAATAAAAATTTATTTTTAGAAGTACGGAAAAAAATGAAATTAAGATGAATAAATGGTAATGAGAAGTATAATCGAACTGAAAATACCGTCAAAATAGTCTATCGCAAAATAACATTTTTTTTCTTAGAAAATTGATAAGGGTATATAGCATAAAGCTTTTACCTGGAAACGAAAATTAATAGGGGTTTGTTTAATTAACAAAAGAGCGCATGTGTCCCAATCCTAATGGTGATCAGTATAATTTGTAACTAGATAGAAGTAGTGACTTTTTTAAAATCCGAAACATCTGTTGTATTTACTTTTTCCACTTTCCGTGAGGGGTTGACTAATCACCTTGTCAGTCTCTTGAAGGGTAGAACCTGCCCCAGGGGAAACTGCACTTGAGTGGACTCTACAATAGATGAGAAAAAGTGCTGATATCGGTACAAGCATCAATCACAGTATCTTGTTATTTTAGACAGATTGTATATTTTGTGTCGTATATGCTGATTATTTTTCTTAAACAAGTGAGAAAATGTAAATATTCTACACGTTTCACATGATGATTTTAATAGTTTTGAATTTTTTCAATGAAATTATTAATGTTTTTATTTTCAGAATTTTCATGAGTAATCGAGGGACGGGGGCCCAACTGAACTCCAAATATTTTCAAGGTGGGCATGTGCCCACCTGTGCCCACGCCCATGGGTTTGTGACATGTAAATAAGATACAAAGTTTCATATAAATAGGTAGCATGGTGATATAAAAACAAACATTTTCTTCACTCTGCCCCCCCCCCCTCCTTTAGCAAATCGTCCAGATATGTGTAAACTCACTGTAATTTTTCATAAAAAGCAGAAAGTTGTAAAAATACAAAGTTTTCTTTAATCGATTATACGGTAGTTTAAAGAATAATATATTTTACTTCTATCTGCGCCCCCCCCCCCAGATGTATAATA
>CAWVNO010000670.1:0-17752 GCA_963930645.1 Salticus scenicus | reverse complement strand
TTTAATTTTCACACACACATGCACACATATGTATACAGGTTGACCATAATTAAACTGACAGTGCTAAAGTAGTCTAACGTCATCTATATTGTGATCTAATTGGAAGAATGGCACCAAAGTTTGCATAAAGATTAAACAAGACAGGGGGCGAAAATTTTCGGAAAAAATAAATAATAATAATAATAATACGAAAAATCCCCATTAGGAAAATGTGTGGGTGGCAAAGCTATATAATGCAAAAGAGAAATGGAAACTAAAAATGGAAAAGTGGAGACAAAATAGCGTGGTGTCCCCAATTTCAAAAGAACGAATAAGGACAAAAGAAAAAAAAAAAAAAAATGTGTAAAATTATCAATTTTAAATTATAAATTGCAACAAAAGCTTTACTTTGAACAGCGCCACATATTTTTATAGCGATAAATTTTGGAAGTTACTTTTTTTTTTTTTTTTGAATCTTTCGTGCCCCGACTTGTTTAAACATTCTACGGAATTTTCGGCAATTCTTGCAATTAGATCGTGCTACAGAACACTGTTGGTTGGTTGTAGATTTAAAGGCCGACTGACTACCCTAGGGTCGTAGTCCTATTGGTGGAATGCCCTCCGTGGGTCTTTCTAAGGTATCCTAGTCCATATTTCCGCGAGTTTTAGAGACAACCATGGAAAATTTCTAAAAGCTAGGTCGATGAACGCGACCTGGAATAGAACCCTGCACTTCCCATCTATCAGCTTTGAGCACAGAAACACTGTATACACAGAACTCTGTTAGCATTATCAGTTTAATTGTGGCCACAGACACATGTATACACACACATGTAATATGTATATATATATATATATATATATATATATAATTTTGTTTTTTTTTTTTTTACTTGTGAAGTATTTTTTTCCACTCTTTGATCCAATATAAAGAAAATGAGCACCTTAAATTAGTACATGTTCAAAAAAAAAAAAAAAAATGCTGGAAAAAGATATAAATAAATAAATAATAATAATAATAATAAATAAACATATTCTCAATTTTTAAACTAAAGAAAATATTAAGGAACGAAATGCAAGATTATTTGTACATGTCGGCTGTAATATTGTATATTTATTGTATATTATTTGAAATTTTATTGATAACTATTAAATAAAAAATGAAATTCATTATTTTTAACATGTTCATTTCCATGTACGGGGGTACATGTAATTGCAAGCTGAGTTCCTTGATAAATACAAGAATATTCATTATTGGTTTCTTTATTTGTTACTCCGATTATGAGTACTTCTATAGAGAAGTCCTGTTATGTTTAAGTGTTCAGCCATTAGGAAGGAAGATACTAAAAAGTGTATTTGGCGCTCTGGAAAGATTATTTAATTTTTCAATACTTTTATGTATTCTCAAAACTTAGACACGATAACTAAAATTTAGGACATAAAAAATATATCTTTCCAATACACATTTCAATGACAACAACAGCTCAAATTTATTTTTATATATTTGCTTAAATTTTTTATTGGCATCTTGGAAAAAAATCCATTATAATAAGTTTTAAAATATTATTTCTTGAAAAGTGCAATTTTAAAACTATTTCATTTGTTTGCAATAAGGCAGATAAAGATAATTTTCAGCTGGCTGAAAAAGTATTCTAAATAAAGAAGAGTGTTATGTTCAATAATATATCAAAAATACCCAGGAATATAGTTTTGTGGATTATGGATTATTTTTTTTATACAATTATCTTTATTATAAAATTAGTTATAATTATTACTGGAATTATATTTATGTTACTTAGAAAATATCTTTTAATTTAAGTATTACCTTTTGCAGAGTTGCCAACATTTTAATCTATTCCGGAGCATTTTTAGCCCCGCCTTTATTTGACGATTTTTTTTAGAATAAATTTTCCTTTTTTCTTTCTTTCCTTTTTTTTTTTATCGTAGTTATTTATATAGTGGAGAAAAAGTATGCAAAAATAAGGGCGGCGCGAAATTAAATTAAAATGTTTGCAACTATGCTTTTGCTGCAAACATGTGTGTGTTTCTGGAAAATTTATTTTTCGTATACTTTTATTCTTCCCCGTAATGTTACTCTAGTGTTAAGTATAATTATCGATTTGTTATTTGCTTTTATTAAAATTCCTGAAACTTTTATATTAGAAATATACAACAACCGTGAACTAGTAGGAATTATTAAGGGAATAAGGAGCGTATAACCCCTTAACGGTCACATATTTTTCAAAAACACGCCCTTAAAGTCCACATTTTTGTCTGATTAAAAAAATAAAAAAAAATAGATTGAAAATAAATATATGAATAATATATAAAGTTATTCTGTAGATATTTTCAAATACATTACATGTAGTTTGTTACTGGCTGGTGCTTTCATGTACCCTAAAATGATAAAGGAAAAATGCACGTGGGGCGTGGTCACAGCCCGTGAATATCACGGGAGCGAGAAGGAAGTGTTTAAATTAACATATTTACTAAGTTTCCGCTACTTTCAACGGAGACTTCATACCAAAAAGTTTTCAATTTTTTTAATTTTATGTGTTCGTCGAAATACGTCACATAATCTGCCGAAATCCGTCGCAGTAACTTTAGTTTACTGTATAATCCACGTGTTCGACTGTCTGTCCCTTCAGTGAATCCTAACGTGCATCTTTATCATGTTCCTCTGTACTGTTTGACGCATTTGCATAGTTTTACACATTAATTCTCAAGTTACTAAAGCATAAAAAAAAATATTCAAAAAATGTGATGTGTTAATAACATACTTGCCAACATCTTAATTAATATTCCGTAGTATTGTTAGCCCCGCCTTTTTTTTTTTTTTTTTTTTTTTAACACAAATATATCTTTAAGTATTTTTCTTCTTCATTGCAATTACATTTAGATAATGTAATTCTAAAAATTAATTGGTGGGAATAAAAGAGTGGGACAGACAATACTACGGGATATTAATTAGGATGTTGACAAGTATATAATATATAAATAAATGAATGAATTATTACAAGACTATTGGGAAGTAACATAGCTAGGTGATAACTTCAAAACATTGGCAGCTATGTTAGAACTACTGGTAAATCTAACATTTCCCACTGAATTCTTGTCCCATGATCTGTATAACATACACCTGAGCTCTAACCTAATTTTTATTTTAAATAATTTTTATAATAATTTAGGATAAATTATGGTTAATTTATATTCTATATAATATATTTATATTGACAACAACTTACCATAAATTCTTTTACATATTTGCCAGATTTTCCGAATAGGAGACTTCTTCTCTTTTAAAAAATAGTTTTAAAATCACAATATTCTACCTTCTGGATCACATAGAAGTACATCCTAGGTATTTGTTCATTGATATTTGTTTGCAAATAGAGATAGATACAGATAGCATGTATAAATTAGGAAACGAAACTTGAAGAGTGTAATTAAAAAGTTGAGCTGTAGTTTGACATACAACATGCTCTGGATTTTTCTTTTTTTTTTTTTTGCTCAAATAGATATACATATGTATATATTCATGTATATAATCGCATTGAAAGAAAAATAAAATCACCATGCTTTGGGCAGATAATATCTCAGTTGTCGAAAAACAGTATTAGTCATAGAAGAGGTTACAAGAAATAGTTTTTTTTTTCAATTTTAAAGAAAAAAATCGAGTTTTGTTAAATTTTAAACAGGGTGATGTCAAAAGTTTTTGAATTGAGCAGCATTGGTGCAGTGTAAATTAAAGAGAAGTAATCGTTTCTTGAAATTTGTTTCATTGTTTTCTCGGCAGTCAAATGGAAAATTACATTCATAATGGAGTAGTTGCCACTATTCTGTCACCATGTATGCAATCCTATAAAATAAAAAGTATAAATTGGAAATTTTCATTGAAAATATTATTATCAAAAATCTATTTTAATTTAAAAAACATAATTGAGCATGTCCCGTAAAGAAATTTAATTTGAGACAATGATTTCCAAAATAATTCTATCACTTAAATAAATTAGTTACCAATTTCAGAAAGTTAATATCCAGTTTAGATTTATTGACGATTATCCACAAATAACAGATTCCCACGTTTAGCAACGTGCTCATATTTTCCTGGAGTACTTTTAGCTCCGCCTTTAATTCGCACCACTTTATTTATAGAAAATTTTTTCTCTATATGAAATTACGATAAAATAAGAAAAATTTACTCTTAAAAAAAAAAAAAAAAAAAAAAGAAAAGAAAAAACAGTGATATGGAATTAGGGTGGGGCTAAAACTGCTCAGGTATAAATTAAAATGTAGGCATCTCTGCCTGCTCTTTAATCCTAAACAATGTGTATACGTATACTGAATATTGTTAGTGTTATTATGGAGTGCCACTAAAATAGATAACTGGAATGCGATACAGATGATTGGATAATAAAATTTTATTCATTATAGAACCACAGCCTCCTAAACTAGATGCCTTCTGCGTGGATTGGAAACTTGGCAGCAGTTTAAATGGTAGACAGCGCCACCTGGTGCAAATTGCGTAACTTTTTTTATTCAACTGTCACCAATAATTTTAAGAAGTGATAGATGATATATATAATAGACGTTTCTTCGATTCTATTCGTTTTTTATGATTATCAAATCCAACATTTAAAAATTTTTTGGGGCTGCTAAATAAAAAGTAGCGCATTCTGTACCAGGTGGCGCTGTCTACCGCCAAGTTTCTGAACCTCGCTGAAGGCATCTAGTATAGGAGGCTATATTAGATCATGATTACTCTTGACTGCGATACAGGATTTTACAGCGTCTTTTAACATAGATGATAACATTTTAATTTATTCCAGAGTATTTTTATTCCTGACTTTTATTTATATCATTTATTTTTTTATATTTTTTTATTTTATCGAAGTTATACATTGAAGAAAATAATTTCTATTAAAAGAAAAAAAAAAAAGAAAGAAAGGAGAAATAAAGAAAAAAAGAAAGTAAGTAAGTAAGGAGAAAAAAAGGCGGAGCTAAAAACACTCCATAATAAATTAAAATATGGGCATGTTCGCTATTAAACATGCTGAAGACGAAATTGTGGTGGAAGCTTTGAGACATTCCCGCCCATACCTCTTCAAGCGCCTATCTCAGTCGTGGAAACATTGTTGGAGGCCAATGGCTCGTAGCCAAACATCTTAAGATTGTACATCAGTCAAAATCTCGTTTTCTTTTTAGATGCCAACATTTTAATTTATTCCACAGAATTTTTAGACCCGCCTTTATTTCGCTCCACTTTATTTATAAAACTTTTTTCTACAACTTATAACATTTATATTATAAACAAAAAATAATATTAAAAAATAAGTGGAATGAAATAAAAGCGGGGCTACAAATACTCCGGTATAAATTAAAATGAAGGCATCTGTGCTTTCTCCCTTCCCATGCTATCCTACCGGTTTTTGTTGCTTCGTTTTATAAGGATATCTCCCTCAAAAGTGAAGTTTTTCGAATTCTGTTTTTCGAATATTACTCTTTGAATAGGTTGCTTTTTCGCTTAGTGAATAATTAATATATATATATATATATATACACGTATATAATAAAAATAATATTTTATTTTATTAAGTAAATTTAGGACACTGATATTATTAATTTGGATCTCTAACAAAAGTTCTTAAATTAGTTTTTTTTTTTTCCCCAAAAAAAATTGGTCACTACCAAGGGAAGTGTGAATCAGTAAAATTGCTATTGAAACCAAACCAAGCTAAATTAAAGAGCATGGTCGAAAACATTGTTTACAGTACAAATTTGCTGCAAAAACCCACATGGGAGCGAGATATGACCCCCTAATAGTTTTAGTTATTTCTATAAAAACCAACAAAACACGCATCTTAGTAAGAACGGATGGTGTTGTGGTAGCGTGCTCCACAACTGATACGGTGGTCCTGAGATCGGGTGCCCGCAAGGACGTTTTGCAATTTGTTTATATTTTCATTTTTTTTTTTTTTTTTTTTTTTTTTTATGTTTTTAATTAAATTAAATTATTAATTTAAGAGAAATATTTATTACATTAAGATTTTTTTTTTTTTTTTTTTTTTTTTGTGAGTATTCCAATTAATTAAGTATTGACCATGAATTTAAGAATTATATTTTTTTATTTTATTTTTTATTAATAAAAAAGAAAATCAGGTTTAAAGCTACGACTATAGTTTCTAATTTATAACAATTATGACTAAAAGTAGAAAAATCATGAAACCATAGTTATTATTCACAATTAGAACAAGAAATATTAAAAGATTGATCACAATTATTTTCATTACAATTTTGTTCACCGTCAATAATTGTTCACCACGAACATTTTGTTAAATATTTGGCTTTTCGTCGAGATTACTAGATTTGTAAAATTCATATTTACCCAGATTTTGCATTTTTTTGAGATGTAAACTAATTATAAATTAGTAAAATAATTTTGAGAAAATTTGCCACTGTGTTCAATATTATTATTAGTTCTTCCGACAGCACTAGATTTGACAGTTGTTTAATGAAATATTTCAAGTAAAAGTTAAAGGCGACGTCGAATAGTTAAACAAGAGCTGTTGTTCATTCGGGATTTTTCATGCAAAAAATTGCATGAATAAATGACGATTAACTCTTGCTATTAATGTCGTCATTAACAAATAGTAACTAAAAATTTACATAAAACATAATCATTAACAAAATTTTATATTAATGTAATCATTAACTATATCTTATCTAAATCTATATATATAAAAGAGTACTTCCTGAGTAAGTGAGTGGAGGGGGGGGAGGGGGGGATTCATCATTGCCCAGACCAAACCCATGGACCTAGAAGCATGAAATTTTGTGACAATGTTCTTTCTATGACGTAGGCATCCACTAAGAAGCGATTTTACAAAATTCGCCCCCCAAGGGGGGGGGCAAAACGTGATTTCATAAAATCCTTCATATCTCAAACTAAAAAACAGATATCCGTAAAAATTTTTGCTTTAAAATATAGCTAATACAAATGTCTAAAAACCAATTTCTGGAATTTTCGAAATTCGGTCCCCAAGGGGGGGGGAAGGGGGCGAAACGTAATTTCACATGCGTAAAACGTGATTTCGCATAATCCTATATATCTCAAACAAAAAAACAGATATACGTGAAATTTTTGCTCTAAAATATAGCTAATGCAAATATCTAAAAACCAATTTCTGGAATTTTAGAAATTCAGCCCTCAGGTGGTGCAGCAGGGAGGGGGGCTATGGGGCAAAAACAAATAGAAATACAGTTAGGACGTTCAAAATTGATACAGATAGGTTTTAGAGGCCTGCATGTTGAATGAGGATATTTTCGATTGTGTAAAGTTATTAGGAGGGGCAGGAAGGGCGGGAGGGGAGAGGGGGGGGGGCAAAAAATAAAAGTAGAGTTAGATCGTTTAAAATTGGTATATAGAGATTTTCGATACCTACAAATCGATTTCGAATATTTTCGAATTTGTAAAATTATTAGGAGGGGCGGTAAGGGGGCGGGGCGGTAAGGGAGGCTATGGGCAAAAACAAATAGAAATACAGTTAGGCCGTTCAAAATTCGTACAGATAGGTTTTAGAGGCCTGCAAGTCGAATGGGGATATTTTTGAAAGTGTAAAGTTATTAGGAGGGCCAGGAAGGGATGGCAGAGGGGCAAAAAAAATAAAATAGAGTTAGATCATTCAAAATTGGTACATAGAGGTTTCTAATACCTACAAATCGATTGCGGATATTTTCGAATTTTTAAAATTATTGGGAGGGGTGGGAAGGGGGGAGCAGAGGGGCAAAAACATAAAAATAGAAATAGATCGTTCAAAACTGGTGCATAGAGGTTTTTGATAAAAATCGATTGCGGATATTTTCAAATTTGTAAAATTATTAGGATAGACAGGAGGGGGGGGGGGCGAAAGGAGAAAATAATAGAAATAAGAGTTAGAGCATTTTGGGATTTTTTTCCGAAGGCAGTGAGAACCCTGTGCGACATTTTTCCTAATCAGATTTTGTTTCTCTCTCTTTTTTTTTTTTTTTTTTTTTTTTTTCATGTGATAAAAATTAATGCAATTTTGAGAATTCAGTAATTATAGTGATTCTTTTTAAAATAGGGACCGGCGAAGCGGGTTTTGCCTGCTAGTGTAATATAAACGTATTTCCCGTTAAATTATTAAATTATTTAAATTTAATAAATAGATATATAAATTGCTAATATATACAGGGTGAGTTTGACATAATCTGCCAAACGAAAGGATGTGATAGAACAGTGCATAGGGAGCATAAAACACCATAGAAACCCTGTGCTATCTCTAACCGTTTCTGAGTTATGGTAGATAGACGAAAAATCTGTTTTTTTCAATCCCGTCTGAAAACCCCCAAATTTGTGCGCTTTCTGAAAGACTTGCACGCAAAATAAACACATATTTGGAATGAGCAGAAAAAATACTACCGTGTGACACCATTTACATCAGGATACCTTAATTTGACGGCGAGCTACAAGCGCTAAAACATTGGCGAAATTTAAAATCGAGTTGTCACCAAATTTTTTAACCGGCAATTCTGCAAACACCGTTCAAGCTATAATCTTTCAAATTACCAAAAACTTCACCATTCCCCAAGCTTTAGAATGAGCGTACTATAAATCTTATCGGTGTCCTAGTTCAAAAGAAATTTAGCCTTTTCTTTGAAATACATCACTAAAACGGCGTTCGTCGAAATTCGGCAAACGAAACGATGGTGAGTAAATGGAATGTATGCAAATTCGTGACTATCTGCATATGGGTTCTTAGTGGTATGCAGATGTATTCCAACTTTCCTGCGCAAGCTTCCTACTCGCGGGTAAAAAAGGCGAGTCAATCTGTAACAGCTCATTAGCTCGTCAGCTTCTTTTACGTTTTATGCTGCTTATTGCTTTAGCATTTTCTGGACTTTGCCTGATCTCGGCCGATTCTTTTCACGCTGTTCTCACATCTATTTGCTCTCTCTTAGTTCATACTTAGCATGTTTTCCTAAATTTGCACGAATTAACCAAGTTGGTTCTTATTCCGTAGCACTTTTTTTTTCTTCTACTTTTGTAAATTAATATTGAAATTTAATCCCTTTTTGTTTACCCATCTGAATTTTATTTTCAATTGAAGTCATCACAGGGATCAAATTGACATACTTTCCAACCTGCAAACAGATATGCCTAGTTTTACAAATGAAGAGTACGTGGATATGCATTTTGTGTATGGATTTTGCGATGGTAACTCTCGGAAAGCCGAAGAAGAGTACCGTCTACGTTAACCACATCGTCGTGCGCACAACCATGCTGTATTTGCCGCAATTCATCGAAGGCTTAGGGAGAGTGGGTCGTTCGGTAGGGTGTACGAAACGGGCCATGGTCGCCGCTCCGCCACCGCTGAGGAGTCCGTACTCGACCGAGTGGAGGAAAATCCAAATATGAATTCACGCATACTTGCGAGAGAAGGTGGAATCTCCCAAAGTAAAGTGATGAATGTTTTGCGCAAAAACGAGTTTCATCCATACCACTTCACACAGGTACAAGAATTACGCCGCTCAGATTTCCAAGAGCGGGTAACATTCTGCCGCTGGGTTTTAGAGCGAGATATTGAGGAACACCATTTCTTTAGAACGATACAGTGGACAGATGAGTCACTTTTCACTCGGGATGGCATGTTAAATTTACATTACTGGCATCATTACGCTCAACAAAATCCATTTGTAACGCGAAACCCATCGTTCCAGACGCGATTCAGCTTAAATGTTTGGCTTGGAGTATTTTGCGATAGCTTGATAGGTCCACATACGTTCCAAGGTCATCTGGCAAGCAATACATTTTTCGGAGTTTCTGGAACATCATCTTCCAGGGTTACTTGATGTCATTACTGTACCCCAACGAGCGGAAATCATTTTCCAACACAATGGGGTCCTGGCACATTCTTCCAAGGCCGTTCGGGACTTCTTGTCTCAGCAGTCTCCGCGATAGATTGGTCGTAATGGACCAATTCCTTCGCCATTTAGATCGCCAGATCTCACTCCATTGGACTTCTATGTTTGGGGTTTCCTGAAGCAAGAAGTTTGTCACACAGAAGTTACCATAATGCAATAATAAAACTGAGGGATGAGCTTTCGATAAGAGCTACTGTGGGTTTTATTCGTAAGCGGGCAAAGGCATGTATGAGGTGGGGAGGGGGGGATGACCTATTTCAGCAGCGGCACTAAATTTCACACATCCTTTCGAATGCATATGTGCTTTAATCATAAACGTGAGATACGTCTTTTTTTTTTTTTTTTACATATTCCTTTGTGAAAAACGTGAGAAACGTCATACTTCTTTTGCTTCCATTCCATTGTGTTTGTAAACTTAATACAACTGCTACTTTTCTTGTTTGCCTTTAAATCTTTCTTTTTTGCATCTGACAAATCAGCGGGATGAAGGCGGACATGAAATCAGGAACGGCCATGGAACCCCGTGAGTCTCCTTCTCGACGAACGTTGAGTTCAGTGATGAATGTATTTCAAGCAAAAGGCTAAATTTCTCCTGAACTAGAACATCGATATGGTTTATTGCGGGCTCATTCTAAAGTCTGTGAAATGAAGAAGGTTTTGGTAAGTTTGACCGATTGTAGCTTGAACGGTGTTTGCAGAATTGTCGGTTAAAGAATTTGGTGGCAATTCGATTTTAAACTTCGCCAATGTTTCAGCGGTTGTAGCTCGCCGTCAAATTAAGATATCCTAATGTAAATCGTGTCACCCGATAGGGTGTTTTCTGCTCTTTCCAAATATGTGCTTATTTTGCGTGTAAGTCTTTGAGAAAGCTCACAAATTTGGTTTTTTTCAGACGGGATGGAAGAAACAGATTTTTCTTCTATCTACCATAACTCGAAAACGGTTAGAGATAGGACAGGGATTCGATGGTGTTTTATACTTCCCATGCTCTGTTCTATCACCTAATTTCGTTTGGTAGATTATGTCAAACTCACCCTGTATATATATTAACTTGTCCGCGCTGAAAAAAAAAAAAAAAAAAAAAAAAAAAAAACTTGTTTTAATATAATTAATATTTTAATAAATATTTTAATATTTTAATAAATATTTTAATATTTTAATATTTTAATAAGTATTTTAATATTTTAATTAATATTTTAATGTAATTAATATTGATTTAATTTAATTAAAAATGTAAAAAAAATCAATATTTCAGTTGAAATAAAAAATTGAAATACAAAACGCCCTCGCAGGGACTCGATCCCAGAACATCCGTATCAGAGGTCAAGTAATCTACCACTGCACCATCCGTTCACACTACGATGTGTGTTTTGTTGGCTTTTATAGAAATAACTAAAACTATTAGGGGGCCATATCTCGCATCTATGGGGTTATTGCAGCAAATTTGTACTGTACCCAATGTTTTCGACCATGCTCTTTTATTTAAGCTTGGTTTGGTTTCAATAGTAATTTTACTCATTCATACTTCCCTTGTAAGCTAAAAGGCGGCGTACTCAAAGATTAATTATCACAAAACAGAGTTTGAAAACTTCATTTGTGAATGAGATATTCTTATAAAACGAAGCAACAAAAATCCCGCAGGTTAAAATGGGAAGGAAGGAAGAGGGAATCTTTCTGAGATATAGCCATAGCTGCCAATATTTTAATTTATTACTGAGTATTTTTAGCACCGCCTTTATTTCGCACCACTTTATTTATAAAAAAAGTTTCTCCAACATATAACTTCGATAAAATAAGAAAAAAATACTTTTAAAAAATAAGTGGTACGCAATAAAGGCGGGGCTATAAATACTCCGGAAAATATTAAAATATTGGCTTCTATGTACAGCCATAACAGATTCTATATGTTTTTAAAGAATTTATTCCCAAAGCCTTTCAAGCGACTTCGTTCATTAAATATTTTTACTCTTTAATAACTCATAGACTGTCACAGTCTGAAAAATCATAGCATTGTTGAAGAAGTCCGGATACTTTTATCCTATTAAATGACAAGCAGAAGACACAAGAACCTTGATGCAATAACGGATAGAAGTTACTTTAAAATAATTCCTTCAAAGCAAAACATAAATATTTATATTTTCGAGGTTTAATAATGATTATAGAAATTTAAAAAAAATAATAATTACAAGAATTATTATTATAAAAATAGTTCATTTAAATATAGTGACCATCAAGTGAGCAAATCCAGCTAGTACACAATAAAAATGCATTTTTATTTACTCTCGACAATGTAGCATTATCATGTATGCTAACATTCCAAGTAATATTCCGTATCTCTGCTGCAAACCACCTCTTTTGCACACCTTTTTATTTTTAGAGTAATATTCCCCAAATGTAATAACGATAAAATGAGAATAAAAATACTCTAAAAAATGTCTGGTGTGAAAAGAAGGCGTATATTAACAAAATTATGGAATATAATATAGAAATTGGCAGGTATGCAGTGTTGCCAATTTTGCAATAATACATATGAACATTTCTAATTTAAATCAAATTTAACACCAGTATTTTATAGAAATATTTCCTATTAATTTTCCACTTGGAAGCAATTTCTGATAAAAAATCTCTCGCCTAAATTGTTGGCTAGGCAACGCTGCAGATTTGAATTAACTTCAGAGATGGCACGAAAGATTTTTGCTTAAAAATGAATACTTTTATGAATGGTAAATAAAACTTTATAAAGTATTGTCTCATAAATTCTTACTCTCGAACTTTGCTGCTGCATGTTATGGATAAGTGGTAACTCAGGAGCTCTTCTATCGAGAGCATCGCTGACTGGCAGAGGAAGTACTTGCGTATGTCCTCTCAAAACATCTGCATACTCAGTGGGCGGATCCATGTGGATGGGGTGTTTCTGATAATCTCTGTATGATAAATCATCTACCATCTGGAAAAAAAAATAATAATGTCTTGAAGTTAAGCGTATTATATGTATTATATGAAAATTTAAGGAAACTTAACATTTCGCAACCTCTGATTAGATTCACGTCATTTGAAATCTGTAACTGCACCAGTTAGCGTTTCTTTCGTAATTTATATATTATTTATTTCTTAAGAATACACCCAAGATTCATATTTATACGATCAAATATAATATGGATACAAATACTTTGATTTGAAAAAATGCATTTATAATGTATCCATTTGTAATGTAAATGTGAAAACGGAAATTTTTTTGTGAAATATTGTAACATCGGAAAATAACGCCCACAGGTGAACCTTACTGTCTGTCAAAAAGACGAAAGCAAGTAGTCAGGAAAGTGTTAAATTTAACCGTTTGAATGCTGATGCTGAAGCACAGGGATGGAACACGGGCGCAGAATTCATACCGGAATCCGTTTAAGAAATTTCTCTACCTATAATATCGTTGATTTAAGAAGTAGAAAATTTTCATACATTGATAGTGGTATGAATTCTGCGCCCGTGTTCCATCCCTGGAAGCACTTTCCTTAAATTGCTATCGGTGTTTCAGGCATCAATAAAAGTTTTTCCGGTGTGAATATTTAATTTTAGTTTTATAAAAAAAAATTCGAAACCCAATCATGCCCAGCTGAAAACCATGCCGTGGCCGTGCAGTAAAAATTAAAAAAGTCAAAGTAAGCAGCAATCGACAGGGCATATATAAATGTGAATTTTTATGCATAAATTATTTGCCCTCGACAGCTCTTTCTACAGAAATAAAATATGAAATTTTCTAATGATCTATAAAAGCACTCCTAATTAATGAAAACCACGTCTTACCGTAGTGAATGTAAAAGGCTAATTTAAGTACTGTCCGTTTTCGTAAACCATGTCTACCTCTCGCGGAACGATCCTACTCGGAAAAGGGGTGATGCGTTGAATGAGATGGGCACTTAGCCAAATGCGCTTTTCGTTCTACACGTGTTCGTTTTCTTTTTATGAGTCTTCAATATTTATTTTACCTTTTTACGCGAATTTAAAGTTTAATTTTTAATTTTAATTAACAATATTTTATTTAATGTAATTTATATGACAATATGCGCGAAAAATAAAAGGTGTAAAATAATCATGATAAAAAAATCTAATGATTTGATTTAAATACGATTTTCTGTAAATTTCTGTAAAATAGAGATCCAAAAATATGGTATTTTTATTTTAGCAGTATAATTTAAAAGAAAAAAATATATTACTTTTACTACAGGTAAAGTCTACTGTAAACGTTGTTCTTTTTCTCTTCTTTTATTAATGAATTATGTAAATTTTACCTAATTTAAGTCATTTTTAATTAATTTACTACTATAATCAGTGCATGAAACAAGTGTTCAGGTATGACAGATATAGTACGAATTTAGAGATCAAGTAAGCAAATAAAAATAATTTTAACTGAAAAAAAAAAAAAAAAAAGAAGAAGAAGAAAGAAAACAGGCATTTACTTTTAAGTTTACGGATTTTATTTTGCATCGAAGAATAAAACTGATCTTCTACACTTATTTAAAAATTACAAGGGGGAAAAATCAGCATTTTGCCTTTATACGAATATAACGAAGAAGTATCGCCTCAAAATTCAATAATGTCCTGAAAATAAAAAAAAAGAAAAAAGAAACCGCAACTTATCTCTCACTCGTAAAATGTAAACATTCTCTCATCTTCTACGCTTCTACCCTATTTTAACAAAATCAATGCAGACCTCACGCATGCGCATAGGTGAGCAGGGTCACAGCTAACGAAAACAAACAATATCATTAAAGGATGAATAAAAACAAAAAACGTGTTTTACCATTAATCATTGTTCCCACACAATGTTTTACGAAAACTTAAGAGCAGCGAAAAAATTTAATTTTAATATTGTTTTCCAAATATGCAATTCAGTTTAGTCACGCCATCCAAAACTGAAAAAAATTTCACAGTTTTTTTCTTTTCATCACGATATCTATTTGCATGCATTTTCAATTTATTTGGATGAAATGACACAAAGTAAACATTTCCATGTATTTTACTTACAGTTTTGGATGGCGTGACGCAAAAGATAGAATAATTCATTGAAATAAATATATTTCAGTACATAATATAAGCTTAATGAAAGTGATATATTTGACAGCGTATTTGAAAATTAAAAGCAATATTTCAATGTGCACATATACTTTAATATGCAAAACAAAATAATTGCAGAGAAATTTAAAAACAAATCACTTAATGTAACACCACTGCGTTACTGGAATTTCATATAATTTCTTTTAAAACACATACTTTCATAGTATAAGAGATGTGAATGGAAAGGTATCAATGAGTAAATGCTATATATTATTTTGTGTTGAAAATAACGTTTACACTGTAAATATAAATAAAAGGAAAAAGCAAATTCAAATAAGAAAATCTATGTATAATTTAATTAATATCAAAGCGTCACTGAAAATTTGATATCATTATTTTTAAGACCCGTATTTCTAATTCTTATAGCCATAAAGTACAGTGCTGCGTCAGAAACTTTTAACCCGTTAAGGGTTTTTTGTATTGATATCATTACTTTTTAGGGGTTAATGATCAAAACGTAAAATTAAAGGAGCATGGTAATGAGTTATAACACTGTATTAAAAGTGTTGTTTTATAGGTCATGCTCGAACAAAATAACAAACTAAATAAAATTTCAAAATTTTATAAAAAGTGATAAAAAAGATGGACACATGCAACATTACAAAGGCATAATATAGTACATTTTAAAAATGACAAAAATTTCTTATTTATATTTATTTCTTATTATAATTTTTTAGGTATAGATTTGATTTAAAAGAGAAAAATAAATAATAATAGAAAAATCTTTAAAAAGTGAAAGTTTTATACTGGTAAATATTTAAGTAGTATAGTTTGTTATGAATTTAATTAAAAAAAAATCTTAATCTATTCAAAATTTTATCAAAATTTTATTATAGCTTAACATTATGTAATTTATATATTATATATACTAGAAACTTAATGAGCAAATTAATTATTTTCAAATTCTGATTTAAGAATTTTTTCAATCCGTAGTTTAAGTGATTTATCACCTAATTTTGAAAAAAATACAAATATTTGCATATGATTATCATATTATTTGTCATTTTTATGAAAATAAAGGAAAAATTTTTTGTTGTTGCAATCACCTTTTAAAATAGAACCAATTTTGAAAGTTAACAACGTATCAGCATGAAAACAATGTAAATACAAAGAATATTTTTGATAAACAAATGTCATATAAAATACAAGTACCTAAATAAATAACTCATTTAATATATATATTAAAAAAAGAAAAATATTTTTATTTTTATTTTTTGTGTTTATTTTTGACGCTTTCCGATAGATGGCGCCAAAACGATTATTTGATATTGAGTATTTCAGAATATTCTTTGGACTGTATTCGTCCGCGAAACTGCCGCATCACGGTATTTTCGGAGTAAAAAATAGTTCGATTTTTAAACTGAGTTATAAAAGAAACAAGAGTTTTCCTAGGGAAAAGGGAGACGTCAGGCACATCAGATAAAAGCGATTAATATCATATATCAATTAAACGACATTCGGTCGAGCCATATTCGAGAAAAATTTATACCTTACATACGCCGCCCATTTACAACTTAAATGAGGCAATTCATATCTCGAAATATATAGCACGCAGAAATATAACGATTTCAGGGTAGGATCAGACAGAAGGTGAAACTCTATTTTGAAAATATCAGAACATAACCTCCCATATTTCCTGAGATATTAAGTGTCGGCTTTCAGCGGTTTGTTTGATCTTAAAATTCTTGTATATATAAGTGTCGCAGTTTACGTTCGTTTTTCCGTTTCCGCTGAGTGTCGTGGCGTTCGTTTGTTTTTGCGCTTGCGTCACTAGAAAAACTGCCGTTTTTCATGATAATGAAAAGTTGTGAAAATAAAGTATAAAAGAAAATCATTGTATAATATTCTTATACCACTTTTGATTAGCATAGCTGTCATTAAAATATATATATATATATATATTCCGTTGTTTTGTTACTTTTTTTTTACACCCCCTTTTTCTTTTTTAAATATGAATATAAATATAATTTAATTGTAATGATGTATTGAAAAAAAAAAAAAAAAAAAAACACTCCAAATAGAAAATAATAACAAAAATGTGCGATTGCTAACAAGACTACAGAATAAAATAAAAAAAATGGCAACTACGGATTAGACTTTTCAGAAACTAAAAATATTGTTCATTATTTACAAAAAAGTAATATTCAGAAAATCTAATTAAAAAAAAAAAAAAAAAAAAAAAAAAAAGAATGTAGGAGTTTATGTATTTATTATTATTAAGAAAATATTAGTGTCAAGTTTGTAGAAATTTATATAACTTAAATTAGCAGGTTTTTATTCCTATTACTTATATATATACTTTTGTTATGACAGTTTCAGTAAAAATTCTACGAGCAGCAGTCATTAACCCGTTATCGCCCAGTGTCCTCATTTGAGGACAGCTAATAAAGTGACACATATATTTTTTGTGGTTTCTTGGAATGATTTCAGCTTTTTAGTGACAGTTTATAGTGTCTAAATGATCCCTGAAAGATTTATGTGCCTGCTATTAATTATTATTTCATAATTTGGATAGTTATTTTATGGTTTTTCATTCGTCGCACATATATTTGCTTTTTGCGCAGGTATACTAACTTAAATCAAGTTGAATAATATATATTATAATATTTTAATTTCGAGATCTTTGTCAATGTATAATAGGAAATTAATCTGTTATCTCGAAGATTTTCTATCTCGAAGTTTTCTCCCTAGAACACTGAACGTCAATAAATGAGGATAG
>CAWVNO010000669.1:0-29488 GCA_963930645.1 Salticus scenicus | reverse complement strand
TGAAAATAGCATCTTGAATCTAGTTTGTTTACAAAATATCGGCCACGTGTTCGGCGATTTTACCTACTGTGACGTCACAGGAATATTGTCCATATGTTTTAGAAATATTTCAAGCGTTTTTTTTTAATTAAACAGCCAAAGAGTCGTTCATTCGCAATTAAAGAGTTGTCCATTTGGAATTTGTATTTTCTGAATGGCAACAGTTTATGTTTGTTTTTATTTGGCATTGCGTTGTTTATAATCATGAGCCGGGTGGTCAGGGTGGTGGTTGCGTGGCTAGCGGTGCCGGCTGTGTGACATTATCGCTAAGTGTTTCAAGTTTATATTTAGTGTTTAAAACTCGGGTAGAGTAATTTTAGTTTCTTTACAAAGATATTGTTTTGTGAACAAGTTTGTTTATTGACAGTTTAATTAAAGGAAGTTTGTATTCGTGTTACGAATTGTGTGAACCGCCCTACACGTGGTGCTACAAGAGTGTTTTTTCTTTTTATCGCCGAACAAGGACTGAACTTGTTTGTTGACCTTTGCGGAAAGGTCAGTTTGTTTAAAACTACCGAAGCTGGCGGTAAATCCCACGGCAAAAATTGTGAATAATGGGAATGTAAGTCAGCAAGGACTGGATATGGCTCAAAACATGGACACTTCACAAGGTATGGCTTTGAATCCTAATTTCTATGTTAATAATAATCTTCCTGACTGTTTACAAGCAGCAGTAAATGATGGAGTGGATGAAATTGCCATTTTAATCGCTGCTAAAGATGGTTCGCTGCCTGCATCCAACCCCAAGAAACTGAAAGCTGAATTTTTAAAAATAGTCGGAAAAACAAATGTCATAGAAACGCTAAAAATGACCCGTCAGGGTAAAGCTCTAGTGATCACGAAGTCAGTGGAAGCGGCTCAAAAATTTTTGCAAACAAAAACACTTTTTGACATTGTTGTTGAGCCGTATATTATTAAAGAAACGATATCCACGAGGTTCCTCTTGCACAATATAGACATAACCATTTCATGCCAGGACATTGCGGAGGAATTGGAATTGCAGGGAATAATCCCTCTTGAAATTAGACGGTTCATTAAAAAAAGTAACGACGGTCAAAAATACCTTTGACTACAGTGCTAGTCACAAAGTTGGGAACCCAGCTGCCCAGTCATGTCAAGTTATGGTACCAGAATCACAGAATCACTCTATTTTGGGACAACCCACGGCCATGCCGGAATTGTTACAAATTTAATCACAGTACACAGTCGTGTAAACAGTCGCCGGTCTGTGTAAAATGTAGCGAGAGTCACTCTGGAGTCTGTACCGCGTCGTCATTGAGATGCGTAAATTGTAAAGGGGGGCACGAAGCTCTTGACAAAACTTGCCCGTTGTACTTACGTGAAGTCAAGATTCAAAAGTTCCGCAGCGCTAATCACTTGACTATAGCTGAGGCCAGAAGAAAGTTTACTGAGACTGAGGGAGTCAAAACCCAATCTTATGCTAAAGTTGCAACTAGTAGTCCTCCATTGTCAGACCTTGTCACTAAGTCGAATCTAGAAGCTTCCTTGAAAGCTCTGACATCGTTTATGATAGAACTGGTGCAACAACTTATGGCTTCCCAACTTCAAACGTTTCAACAAATGCTGGGATCCCTAACCCAGACCCTAGCTTTATCCCTCCGTCCGTCGGCTCACGGTGTTACCCCTTCATCTACAGAAACAGACAGTTCGGAATCTCAAGCAAAGAGGTTACTAAAAAAGAAAAAACTAGAACTCGCCCTGCATTCACCTACTCTAAATGCCACTCTGATGGATACTTCGGTTCCGCCTACAGATAATAGCCAAATAAGAACTCCTCCTCCCAGCGAGATACCGTCATTTGGTCAAGCGCCGGGGTAAAAAAAAAAACTTTTTGGCCGGAGGCCTCTTTTCTTTTCCTTTATTTTTGTTTTTCTAATGGGAGTCTCCTTAATTCACTGGAATATTCGTGGAGTCCGAGCAAACTCTGCTTGGCTCCACCATTCGTTCTTTTCTCGTTCAGATTTTATTTGCCTCCAGGAAACGTTCCTGAGCTCTTCACATGATTTTTCTCTTCCTGGGAAGGTTGTCTATCGGGCTGATAGGCACCTTCAACACGGTGGTGGTCTCATTACTGCCGTCAATCGCAAATTTTTCTCTCGTCTTCTTTCACTTCCTAGCTCTTCCCATGGCAACGAGGTCCTGGGTGTTGAAGTTAAGCTGTCATCTAGTTTCAGGCTTCAAATTCTTAACGTTTATTCTCCTCCCAACAGGTTTGACTATGACTGGTTTAACCAGGTTCTTTACCTTTGCAATAGTTCTTTCGTAATAGTTGGTGATTTCAACAGTTATCATACGAGTTTTGGTGGCCGTCGGGATTCTCCTCAGGGCTCGAGGGTCATCGACTGGATCATAAACAACAATATCTGTCTTGTTAATACCTCCGTTCCTACCCATGTTTCTCCGGGGGGATCTTCCACTTTAATTGATCTCTCTCTTGTTTCACCTGACCTGTTTTCGAATACCTGTGTCCAGGTCCACTCTGATACTTTTGATAGTGACCACTGCCCAATCAAACTTACTTTCGATAGGCTGCCCGGCTCTCGTCCGTGTCATAGTGTTAGGTTAAGGTGTGACTGGGGGTCCGCTACCGTTAAGCTTAACAAGGAGTTACAGAAGTGTAACTCTCCGTCCTATGACGACGTGGTGAACATTTGTCAAAGGTCGGTTGCTGTTAGTAGTCGAAGGATTAGGATCTTAGACCGTGTTGGCACTCCCTGGTGGGATAGCCGCTGCAGTTATCTTCTTGGGCAGAAACGCAAGTTCCTTCGCTTGGCAAGAAAGCACCTAAGCTCGGCTTACTGGATGCAACACAAGCAATTTGCTGCTCGTCTCAAGAAAGAAATCAAGGACGCTAAACGTATGTACTGGTCCGAGGTCTGTAAAAGGAGTGGGAAGTCTGGCGATATCTTCAAACTTCTCAAAGCTCTCCAAAACCGGAAGAACCCTCCCCAGGAGTCCTATAACTACATTAGCACCTCAAATGACAGTAGGTTGGCTGCTGCTAATACGTTTACTCACACGTTTGTCCGCCCCCCTATCGACTGCTACATCCCGCTGGACTTCAGCGCCAACGTGAATAGCAACATTAGGAAGCCTTTTGCTCTCTCGGATCTTCAACACGCCTTGCAGAAGTCTTCCCATCGCACCCCTGGAAATGATGGTATTTCCCTCCGACTTCTAAAGTGCCTCGACAATAGCAGTCTGCTCAGACTTCTCGATTGCTTTAATAATCTCTGGTTGGATGGTCGAGTTCTCAAGTCCTGGAAGGAAGCCATTGTCGTTCCTATCTTGAAGCCGGGCAAGAATTCTAGTTCCTCGTCTTCCTATCGCCCAATCTCCCTCACCTCTGTTCTCTCGAAGGTTTTTGAACGGATGGTTCTTCGGCGGATGATTCCTTGGGTGCTCAAGAATGATGTCTTCCATGTGAACCACTACGGGTTTATTCCTTTTAGGGACTGTGCTCCTGCTTTGACGAAAATCTATGCAGATCTGGCGTCAGCTCGGCGGCAGAAGTAGTTTAGTGTCTTGGTCTCGGTGGATATTGCCTCTGCTTACGACTCTGACGGCCTGGCTTTTAAGATGCTGTCAGCGGGCGTTGATGGTCATCTCACGAAATGGTGCCATTCCTTCGTGCAACGCGCTATCCAGGCCAGGTTAGGTGGTTGGGAACTTTGTCTGCCCCAGTCTCGTCGTTCGTGGGGGTCCCGCAAGGGGCTGTTCTGTCTCCTTTACTCTTCTCCTTCTATATGAGTGATATCTTTGAAGCAATTGGTTCTCGGGTTAATGCTGTTGTTTACGCGGATGATACTTTCCTTTACGCGTCTGGCCCCTGCCTCGAAGACATTATGCATGATATTCAGGATACCCTTCATAATCTGGTTCGCTGGTGCAATTACTGGAAGTTGAGTCTCAGCCCTCATAAAAGTGCTGCGATTGTTTTCTCCAGGAGGAAAATCTCGCCTGATTCTAACCTTCGGCTGCAGGTGGAAGATATTCCCTGGGTGGTCTCCCTACGTATCCTTGGTCTGTTGTTCGATCGGGGTTTAACATGGGGCAATCACGTCTCTCGTCTCCGTGAGAAGACTTTGAAGAAACTTAACGTTCTGAAGAGCATTAGTCATACTTCTCGGGGCGTTGGCACCAAAAACCTTCTCAGAATCGCGTATGCTACTGTTGTCAGTTCCCTGTATTTTGGTAGTAATGTCTATTCGTTTGCTTGTCCCTCCACTAGGAAGAGGTTAGAGCCCCTTTTGAATGCTGTGCTTAGGGTGGCTACGGGCCTCCCTCGGTGGACACCTATCCCTGTTCTTCGCCGGGAAGCCAACTCGCTTACTGTGGCTAGCCTTCAAGACCTCCATAGGGAACGCTTTTTCATCCGCCACTTTGCTTTAGGTACGAGTTCGCCCATTCCCTCCTTGGTGGATCCCTCGAATTTTGACTCTGGCTCTCCTGGTTCCCTCGTAAGGGTTATTCTTAGTCAGCTTGGTCTGAGGTGTCAGGATTTGTTGTTTTGGATTCAGCCCCCCTTTCCTTTGTGTGACAACATTTCTCTCCTAATCGATACTTTAGACTTCCAGAGCAGGTCACTCCATCCGGAGCTTGTTCACCAGACGTTCACGGGATATGCTTCTCTACATGGCGAGTGGCATCAAATGGCTACTGATGCCTCCAAAACTAGCTTTTGCACTGGCATCGCTGTTTGGGTCATGTCTTTGCGCTGTGGACATTCAAAGCAAGTAAACAATATCAATTCTATCTTTACTGCTGAAACTCTTGCGATTGGTCTGGCCTTGGACCATGCCCCTCTTAAGGGCAAGCTTATCATCTTCTCCGACAGCAAGTCTGTGATCACCAGCCTCCAGGCTATCAACTATCGCTCGCCAGTGGTGATTACCTGGGTTTACTGCAAGCTGGTCATGGTAGCCAGCCCTCTGGACAAGGTTCAGGTGGTTTGGGTGCCCGGTCATATGGGTATCCATGGGAATGAAATGGCCGACATGCTTGCTCGGTCCACCGTTTCTGCACAATCCTCGTTCAGCAAGGTGTCCCCAGAGGACATCTGTCGATACCTTCACACCATTCATAAAAGGGATGATGTTCAAGAGTGGCTCTTAGGGAATTACAGTGTGGATTTCCCCCACCTCACCAAAAGAAGCTGGGAGCATCGTAAACTTTGTCTGCCCAGGAGAAGTGAAGTCCTCCTCAGCCGCCTGCGGACTCGAACCCTCCCCACCCGGGCTCTCCTCTACAAGCTTCATATGAGTGACTCTCCTCTCTGCTCAACCTGTCAGGTTCCAGAAACATGCGACCATTACCTCCTAGCATGTCGCCGCTACGCCTCAGCTCGGCGTGATTTGTATAGCAATCTCAATCTCCTTGGTTCTTCGCCTTCCTTCAGCGATTTATGCGATCTAGCCGTCTCTGGAGTTACTCAAGCTCGTCAGTTGGTGTCTTTTATTCTCAAGTCTGACAGATTCTGACTTTGGCTTCGTCGTCTTATCCACACGTTCTTTACTGACGATGCAACCAGTTGTTTGTTTCCTCACAATTGATATCTTCATCTAACTTGTTTAGGATTAATAGGGGTGTAAAGCCTTGCAGCTATTAACCCCATGCTCTGAGGGTCTCTCCCTTCAAAACAACAACAACAACAATCATGAGCCGGCCAGGTGGTTCGGATGGTAGGGCGCTGCCTTCCGAATCGTCTGGTCCCAGGTTCGAATCCTGGTGCGGGCATGGATGTTTGTGTTGTCAACAAAATATTGTGTACTTGTTTCTGTGAATTTCTGTAACATGGATCAATCGAGACAAAAGTCATTGTAACTATAGATCTCAATATATGTCAAATAAAATATAATTTATTGTCAAATAAATTATAATCATGAAGTTACATAATTCTATTTATAGGTTCATGTTTATAATAGCCAGTGATCCGTTATATTTAATTAAACATTTAAAAATTACAATTGAATAGTTTTTCAAGGTTTTAGAGGGAATAAATAACAATATGTGCGTTACAAAACATGTATAAAAATGATATGTATGTTTTCGTAAGTTAAATTGAACAAACGGGAAAAAAAATGGCTGTAAAAAGTCTCCGTTTTGAAGCGGTGTAAACCGGAATCGTGAATGACAGATGAGGGTCATTATATATATTATGGGATTCCTCGATGGGAATAATCCCTTGTGATTGGTCACGGGGAGCAAAGCAGTAGCAAGGTGGCCATCGAGCTTTAATTTAGGTAGAGAGCGAAATGGCAACCCCTTTGTGTGGCCAACATCATCGAGAAGTGTCACGTGACAATAACTTTGAGATTTCTCCTTTCTCCTGTGCGCGTGAACTACTACGGTATTCTGTTAGCCGAAAGCCGAATCATAGAGGTATTGCGCCCGCGTGGTTTGTGATCTTTCCTCGTTGTGCGTAAGCGCATAGCGTCAAGCCAGAGTGTCCGCCAAGCGTGAATTCTCGCCAAGCTCACTTAGCTCCGTAAGAACCGTAGAGGTCTGCCGCTACAAAGAGACGCTAGTAACATTGAAATATAGTCTTGATTTTTAATTCTCATAGGAATTATGTATTAAAATAATATTTTTAATTTTCATTATTGACGATATTGGCATTCAAAAAAAAAATCCCATTGTCATAAAAAAAAAATAAACCCATCAAAAATCGGAGTAAAAATTTATAGAAATATAATACTTTCATCTTATAACTGTAAAAGAAATTACATTATAATAATATAAAAAAGAATAGGACAGATTCTATTTTTTAATGTCTTCATAATATTTTTATTAATAATCTAGATGCATCATTATTTAAGATATTTGTTTTATTTATTACTAGCAGGCTTTGCCCGCTTCGCTGGACTTTAAACTTAAATGATTTGTCAAAGTGCCATATCTTTATTAATAACCTAAGTTCTCGCTGTGATTGGTAGAGGTTTTCTCGCTCCCAATGTTAGGAGTCTGGGTCCCCACTGTCTTCGGCACAACTTACCCACTTCTTACTTCCCCACCCTCAGCGGGTGAGTTCGAAGTTTTGCAAAATCCCACTAATGTACATAATGCGTACACTTAATCAATACACACACACCAAAATTCGCCATTCTAAGATAATTCAAAGTGAATTCAAACGGAAAAACATGTTTTTACACATGTTTATTGCCCTCCGACTCCGAGAAGGGGGGGGGGATTTCGAATTTCGTGAAATACAGTTACAATAAGTGCCGGATGCATACAAACAATTTACACACCAAATTTCGTGACCACAGAAGTCTTTAATAGACAGTATTATAAATAAATAAATACAAAAAGCACAGCTTATGTATCGGAACCCTTTGGTGACTTTAAATATTTTAAGCCATTTTTGCGATGAACTGAATTGGCTATCTCAATTGTGCAATTAAAGATCTTGGCGAGAAACGTCCGAGCTACTTCGGTGCCGAATTTCAAATTTTGCCAAAGGGATCCAATACTAAAGCTGTTCCATATCGAATCTGGGTTGAAAACGGAAAAAGGGTAAAATAAATTAGAAATATCAGACCTATATTTATAAATTTGATACCGAATGAAAGGGGCGATTCTGCTGAATCCAGGGGTTCAAACAGTTTTTCGATGCGACAATTAGATTTTTAAAAAATAACTAAAGTATGAAATTTAAGTGGCAACGGAAAAACGGATAAATGAAAAAATAAATTAGAAATATCAGACCTATCATTACAAATTCAGTACCAAATGAAAGAGGTGATTTTTCTGAATCCTGGGGTGTAAACAGTTTTCCGATACGACAATTAGATTTTATAAAATTAGCTAAAGTATGAAACTTAGATGGCAACACTTCATTTCAATCTTTTCACAATTTGTAGTGAAAATCACGCGAATACAACAGTCTTTAACTTAAAAATTTATTTTTATATTTTATTTTTTCATTCAAAGCATTTTAGTGAAAAAATATTTATGGCGCATGCGCAGGCGTTTTTTACACACAATTTAAACACTAATCATAATTTTGAAAATTTCTATAGATATAATTTCAAGTTGGGTGAAGACCTAAGTTTCTGCCAAGCGCCGTTGAATTCCGTCCAGCCGTTCTCGAGTGATGCCCGGACAAACGTGTTTTAGTCTTTTACCCCCTAGGGGTTGAACGGGGGGAATTTCTGAAAAGCTGATAGATATAATTTTAAGTTGGGTGAAGATCTAAATTCCTGCCAAGCGTCGTTGAATTCCGTCCAGCCGTTCTCAAAAGATGCCCGGACAAAAAAAGCGACATTCGGACACGATGACACACACACAGACACACATCACACACACACACACAGGCAAAATTTTCTGAAGTCATTTTCGGCTTTCATGGGGTGTAAAACGTGAAGATATCGCAAAATTTTTCGATTCCGACAAATTTACAGACAAAACTCTGATTTTATTAATATAGAAATTTTAAGTTGGGTGAAGATCTAAATTCCTGCCAAGCGTCGTTGAATTCCGTCCAGCCGTTCTCAAGTGATGCCCGGACAAAAAAAGCGACATTCGGACACGATGACACACACACAGACACACACACACACACACACACACACACACACACACACACACAGGCAAAATTTTCTGAAGTCATTTTCGGCTTTCATGGGGTGTAAAACGTGAAGATATCGCAAAATTTTTCGATTCCGACAAATTTACAGACAAAACTCTGATTTTATTAATATAGATTATCTCCTTTATATTTAAGAAGAAAGTATTCGATTAATGGAAAGTTTTAGTCACTGGTTTCCAATGAATTTATACGTTTTTACCTATCCTCTACACGATTGCACTATTTTAAGTGTCTTCGTGTGTGCCTAAACTTTTGTGGATACTCTATCTCATAAATAAGTGGACGAAGTGTAACCAAACTTGATATTTAGTTCTAACATCGAAAATTAGTGCTTATAAGCTGTTACTGAAAATCGCCCACCAGCGACCGAGCGGTTCCGCGCTCAAAGTTGGTAGACGTGAGGTGCCGGATTCGATCCCAGCTCGCGCTCGTTGGCTTAGTTGTTTGGAGTTTTCCGTGGTTTTCTCCGAAACTTGCATAAATACGGACTAGGACCCCTTAGAAAGAACTCCCCCACGGAGGGCACTCCTCTTTATGCCTAGAATCTTAGGGTAGTCAATCAGCCTTACTTCCAAAACACCAAACGCCCAATAGGTAGCGCTGTCATCCCGTATATATTTATTTTATTGTATTTATTTATTTGTTTCAACAAAGTACGAAACTTCGCATAAATATGCACACTGAGAATTGTTTTTTAAAGAATTTTTGTGAATTAAAAAGAATTGTTTAAAAAAGTAATAATCAATTACGAAAAAAAAAAAAAAAAGATAAATGTAAATACATTACTTTTCACTTGCGTGTGTGGGGGGGAGGGGGGGGTCTATGTATTTTTTTAATATTAGTGTTTCTGAAAATAACTCATCAATACCTTTAAAACGAATGGTTGAACCATAAATATAGAATAATTAAAAACAAACTTATCTGTTTTTTTTTTTCGTTTTTTAATAAATAAAAAACTTATGGAGAAAAATTCAGTTTTTAAAATATGAATGCGGAATACTATAGGACACATAATAAACTTTCTTTAGCCATTATTATATATATCTCTCTGAAATGAAAATCGTTTGCATTCATCATGAAAAGAAATTTTAATAAAAAATTATTTTAGTTAATATCTAATTTACATTGTGTGTATTTGTATAGGAATAATATAGAAGAAAGTTTTGTGATGGCCACAGCATACTATATATTTGAAATATTTTTATTTCTATATTTTATTCAAAATATTTTTTTTTTTAATCTTTTTTTAAAATTGTAATTTATTTGAATAAAAATCGCTTAGCAGAGTTTTCATTGGAAAAAGAAATAAGAATAAGAATAATAAATACATAACTCTTCTAATATATTTGTCAAAGAATATCTAATGAGATAATTATTCTTTGGTATTTTCAACCTAAAAATTATTTTTAATGGGAAACAAAATATTGCCAAGAAGGCGATAAGTAGCGAAAAAAAGTTAACACAGCGAAATTTCACGTGATACATGTTGGACACGTTTTCTTCCGTAGAAAAGAATAGGGATTCTCCCTCGAAGTTGAAGCCAGTCTCTGAAGGGTCCTTAAAGCGGGCTTCACACTGGCCGTTCCGCACCGCTCCGCGAAACTAGCGCATGCGCAATGATGAATTTTGTCAACGCAACGGATGAACGCAAAGCTCTCTTGCGGAAAACGTTGACTTCTGTCTGTGCTAGAAATGAACGTTCTCGCCGCCGTCGGCCGCAAGCAGTGAACCAATCAGATTGTTGAATGAGAAACTCACTTCCTTCATGCTTTTGCCTCGCGTGTAACTTTGGATTGTTTATGTTTGCTTCAGCACTTGATATGATGTTTTGAATTTTGAATAAGAAAATACATGATTTCTATCACTGAAATATCTCAGGATACAAACATTTGTTTGATTTGAGTCAGCTAAAAGATTACATAGAGAGGAAAAATAGTACATGAAAGGTAAATATAAATTCTGACCTTAATAACGTATCAGGTTTGACCCATTCTTGCCGTCAGGAGGCGGGCTGTTCTTCCACTGGAGATCGTCTGCCTTTTTTATGTTTATTGATTGGCAACATGTTTTTTTCTGATGATAAAAAGTTTTGTTTTTCTGTTGTAAAAGAAGGATTGTGAATCCGCAAGGATATGGAAGAGCGTTCTTCTGACGCTCGACAGCTAATATTAAATGCTTGGCAGCTAATATTAAATATTGTGATAGCTGCAGATATTAATGAAACAATTATGTACATAAAATGTAAATAGTGCGTCTAATTAAACGTTTGTGTCGTGAAACTTGAGCTGTGTTATTTTCAACTCTTTTGTGATTACTTAGAATAAGCCGGCGAAAAAGAACAAGACCTGTCGGGTAAGAAATATTTTATCCTCTTTCTTATGAAATTTATAAAACCTGACGGGACATTTAATGGCGCCCGTTCACAGGGACGCCGGTAGAAAAATTTGTTCTAATGAATAAAGTATAGAAATAGAATATAATTTATTCTAATTGAAATATGATCTCATTTTTATGAGAAGATAACATTAAAAATTTTGAAATACTTTTTGTAAGTATTATTGAGAATAATTTTGAAAACATAAAATGTATGTTTATTTTTGAACTGCTCATTTGATATTTGGAACAATATGAAGAATTTGTTTATGTTGAAGAAAATGTTAATACATATTCTATGAATGCATATTTTGATTTTACATTGATTTTGCATATTTTGATTTAATAAAGAAGATTATTATTTTATATGAAAATTGTTATTTTGAATCAAAGTGTTACGAAAATTGAATGTTTTTGTTCTCAAAACATTATTTAGAATTCTGATGTTTTCTTCCCAGAATTACTTTCGATTTCGGAATATTTTTTGTTCTCGTTTTATGAAGCTTTGATTTGAAGTGTTTGTTTATTATTTTATCAGTCTTTATTTGAATTATGGAAGCCGCAACTAAATTACGCGGTTCTTACCGAGGTACCTTTACAAAATTTACTGAAAAGGTAAAAAACCTTTTAGAAACTGAAACTTGTGACATCGATTCTTGTGCTGGGTTCTTAGCACAGTTACAAGAAAAATATTCCAAAGTTGAAACGCTTGATAAAGAAATTCTTCAAATTTTACAAGTTGATGAAAAATGTACTCAGACCATGTTGGATAGCGAAATCGAAAGTGCTGATAATTATAGTAGTACTTATATTGATTTAAAAACAAAACTTGAACGTAGAATAAATTTGCCTTCGGATTTAAATTCAAGTGTACTTGAAAACGAAAGTAATTCTAAAAGAAGTTTTAAGTTACCAAAAATTGAATTACAAAAGTTTGATGGTAATTTAAAGGACTGGTTATCATTTTGGGGATTATTTAAGAAAATTCATGAAGATCCAAATATTTCGGAGGTAGATAAATTTCAGTATCTACTTCAATCTACTCAAAAGGGGTCTAGAGCCAGAGAAGTCGTAGAATCTTTTCCCGTAACAACTGAGAACTATTCACAAGCGGTTGATTGTTTACATACAAGATTTGGCAGGGAAGATGTACTAATTGAAGTTTATGTTAGGGAATTATTAAGCCTTGTGCTAAGTAATACTGTAAATCAGGAACATAAATTACCAATTGTGAAGCTTTATGATAAATTAGAAACACAGTTACGATCTTTGAAAATGCTTGGTGTAACAAGCGATAAATATGCCTCAATGTTATACCCATTAGTTGAATCTTGTTTACCAATAGATCTTTTGCGTATTTGGGAAAGACACTTGAATTCTGTTTCTCTTAGTTCGGAAGATAAATCTTTTAATAAATTAGAAACTTTAATGCAGTTTTTACGTAATGAAATTCAAGGTGAAGAAAAAATTAATTTAGCGACAAGTGGATTTGGTTTTGAAAACAAACCCAAGAAATTTAACACAATGAAATCTAAAAATTTTCTAACACACAATAAAATTATTCCAACAGGTATGGAACTTTTAACCTCGTCCCAAGGTAAACAAAACCGAGAGCAAGAGTGCGTGTTCTGCGATAAGCCACATCTAAGTGCGGAATGTAGAAAAGTAGCAAACTTGACTTATGATCAAAGAAAACAAAATGTTATGAAACGGGGAGGCTGCTTTAAATGTTTAAAATTGAACCACATTTCTAGTTCGTGTAGAAGTAGATGTAACTGTGCGATTTGTGGGAAACCCCACCATACTCTTCTCTGTAAGAATGATCCGAAATCAGCTGCGCACGCACAAAGGGTTAAAAATGACACGAATACTTCCGATCAAGATACAACATTATCAAATGTTTCATCAACTCCCAGTGTTTTGCTACAGACACTCGTGATTAATTTAAGAGGTGAAAACAGAATTTTAAAAATTCGGGCGATTATTGATTCCGCTTCCCAAAGGTCTTACATCTTAGAAAACACTGCAAAAAAGATTGGATACAAGCCAATAAGAAAAGAAAAACTGAAGCATTCCTTATTTGGTGGTTCGAACACGAATACTTTGACACACAATGTTTACAAAGCTTACCTTTCTGATGTCAGCGAAACTTATCGTTGCAATTTTGAAGTTTTGAGTCAGCCTACAATTTGTTTTACTATGCCACCGGTCACTCAAGAACTGTGTGAAGATGATTTATCAGGTACGGGGATATATTTAGAAGATTGCCTTAACCCCATAGAGCTCCTTATAGGTGCAGATGTAGCTGGCAAATTAATGACAGGAAAGCTGAAGAATCTGAAATCCGGCCTGACCGCTATTGAAACAAGGCTAGGTTGGACTGTTATGGGACGCACTAAGAAGTTTACTGAAGATACTGAAAACCTTGTAGTCACTTCGATGTTAGCTAGAGAAGTAAAAATTTCTGATCTGTGGGAACTAGATGTCCTAGGAATTAAGGATCCTGCAGAGAAACAGTCAAAGGAAGAACTTGAAGAAGCATCCAAAAATCATTTTGAGAAAACTCTAAGTAGAGATGATGACGGACGCTATGTTGTAAAATTACCATGGATAGGACACCAAGAACTCCCAGATAACAAAACAATTGCTGAACGAAGGCTAAAATCAACTGTGAGGACTCTGAAGAATAAGGGTCTTATTGAAGATTATGAAGAAGTTTTTTGTCAGTGGCTTGGTGAAGAAATAATTGAAGAAGTAAATACTGATGAATTCGAGAAGATAGATTGCCATCATCTGCCTCATAGAGCAGTTATAAAAGAGCATTCAACGACAACAATTCGTCCTGTTTTCGATGCTTCTGCAAAAGAAAAGAACAGTTACTCTTTGAACGATTGCCTAGCTAAAGGTCCAAACTACATGGAGTTGATTCCTAACATTTTGAATAAATTTCGTTTGAACAAGTATGGGATAGTATCAGACATTCGCAAAGCATTTCTACAAATAAGAATAAATGAAGAAGATTGTGATTTTCTAAGATTTCTGTGGTGGGAGGGCGGTGATCCTAATAAAGTGAAGATTTACAGACATCGTCGAGTAGTATTTGGGGTAAACTGCAGCCCATTTCTTTTAGGAGCTACTCTAAATTTCCACCTAAGTAATGTTCCAGATTATTTGCAAGAGACTGCTTCTAAACTTAAAAACTCTATGTATGTCGACAACTGTGTTACAAGTTGCAGTTCCGAAGAAGAAGTAGTTAATTTTATGGCACAATCTAAAGAAATCATGTCAGCGGGATGTTTTGATCTTAGAGGATGGATAGGTAATGGTCTACCACCAAGTGTGTACGGAATTCCTGAAGAAGATTTTCCAGAGACTGTCTCAGTTTTGGGCTTAAATTGGAATATTCTGGAAGATACTCTATACTATAGTTTAAGGTTTGAAGAGTGCGAAAATGCAAATCTAAGTAAGCGATTTATCCTGTCCTTAGCAAGTAAGATTTTTGACCCCATTGGGTTTCTCTGTCCTGTCACTTTAATTGCAAAGATCATAATGCAAGAATGTTGGCGTAGGAAACTGCCCTGGGATGCCAAGCTACCAGATGACATCGAGAAAAAATTTCTGAAATGGGAAAATGCATTAAAATGCTTGGAAGGCATTAGAATCCCTAGAAGGATATTAGAAAATCATGCTCTAAATACAAATGTGTCATTCCATGTGTTTTGTGATGCATCAAGCCACGCTTATGCAACTTGTATATATATCAGAGAAGAAAATAATTTTCATGTGAGATGTCAATTGGTTCAAGCTCGTGCTCGAGTAGCACCCTTGAAATCAGTCTCCATACCGAGACTAGAATTATTAGCATGTTGTTTGGGTGTTAGATTAATGAATTCTATAAAAGGAGACTTCTGTGACAGCCAAGTTCAAACTTTCTATTGGTCTGACTCCATGAACGCATTGTTCTGGATAAAAAATCAAGAACCATGGGGAGTATTTGTGCTGAATCGTACCAGAGAAATAAGATCTTTGAGTCATCCCAACGACTGGAGATACGTCCCGGGTAACTTAAATCCAGCTGACCTTCCATCAAGAGGTTGCAATGCTGATGCTTTACTCAAATCCCTTTGGTGGGAGGGTCCGGAATTTTTGAAGACACCAACGAGTCAATGGCCGAGACAAGAAATCTCACCCGAAATACAGATTGTCAATTCAGAAAAAAAAAGGTCGATCATTTCTGCTCTAAGTACTGAAACTACTGAGAAGTTTTATGAGAGATACTCGTCTTACGTGAAATTATTAAGAGTTACGGCATGGATATACAGATTCATCTCGAATCTTCGAAATCATTCTAAACGAAATTCTGGCGATCTTACAAATAAAGAACTTAAACATGCTGAATTAATCCTGTTAAAGATGGTTCAAAGGGAAGACTTTCCTAAAGGAATAGATGATCGTTTACGAAAACTTCATCCCACCGTTGACAAAGATGGCCTTCTAAGGGTAAAGTCTCTTATACTTAGAAGTAAAGATAATACAGACTTTCGTTTGCCTATCATTTTACCAGGAAATCATTACATCGTGCAGAAATTGATAGAATGGAAACATAATGAATTAAACCACGCAGGAGTACAAATATTAATGAACCATCTCCGAGAAAAATATTGGATTCTCAGGTGCAGAAAGTCCATACGGCAAGTTACCTTACGTTGTATAAGATGCAAACGCTTCACCGTAAATTCTGTTCAGCCTGAAATCACCGTTTTGCCGGAAGACAGGATCAGAGATGCTGCTATCTTTGAAATTACCGGGGTTGATTTAGCCGGACCTTTGTACTTGAAAAATGGTAAAAAATTTTGGATTGTGCTGTACACCTGCGCTGTTTACAGAGCGGTACATCTTGAATTATTAACATCATTATCCTCTGAAGCATTTTTGCAAACCCTGCGAAGATTTGTTGCGAGAAGGGGTCGACCTTCTGTAATATACAGCGATCGAGGCACAAAATTTTCAGGAGCTTCGAAGCTATTTACTGATCCTATACTTGCAAAAGTACGGAAGGAAGCCCTAGTACAGAACATAATATGGAAGTTTATCCCCCCAGCTTCACCATGGTGGGGTGTCTGGTGGGAACGCTTAATAGGCTGTACAAAGCAAATTTTGAGAAGAGTATTAGGACGAGCAGCTCTAGATTTTGAAGAACTTTACACAATTATATGTGATATCGAATGTTTGATGAATTCCAGACCATTAACTACTATTTCTGAGGATCCCGATGATTTAATTCCATTGACTCCGAGCATGTTTTTGCAAGGAATTAAAGAAACTGGTCTTCCTGACCTAGATTACTTCGAAAATGTGAATTTAAAAAGAAGACTTCGATATTTGTTAAAATTGAAGAAAGATTTACGGAAAAGATTCAGAATTGAATATCTAGGACAATTAAAAAATTCAAAGGGTATCGCTAAGACTGACAAAAAAATTGCTGTAGGAGACATAGTTCTCGTCGGTCATGATAATCAAAAAAGAATCAACTGGCCATTAGCCAGAGTTGTGGAAACTTATCCTGGTAAAGACGGAATAGTTCGAGTGGCAAAAATCAAGACAGGAAATGGGTTTTTGATACGCCCAGTTCAAAGACTTTATCCGTTAGAGATCTCTTCTGATGAATCTAGTGATTTTCGTGTAAAGTATGCTGCAAATGGAACTTTGATACCTACTCGTTCTACACCGAAAAGATGCCCTGATCCCTCTGAACTGTCTAGAACTGTTTCAAAGAATGTCAAGAAATCTGTTGAGATACCTGACGAAAAACCACGATTTACCAGGAGGGTTTGATTTTGTACAAGATTGCCAAAATCAAAGGTGGGAGGATGACCCATTCTTGCCGTCAGGAGGCGGGCTGTTCTTCCACTGGAGATCGTCTGCCTTTTTTATGTTTATTGATTGGCAACATGTTTTTTTCTGATGATAAAAAGTTTTGTTTTTCTGTTGTAAAAGAAGGATTGTGAATCCGCAAGGATATGGAAGAGCGTTCTTCTGACGCTCGACAGCTAATATTAAATGCTTGGCAGCTAATATTAAATATTGTGATAGCTGCAGATATTAATGAAACAATTATGTACATAAAATGTAAATAGTGCGTCTAATTAAACGTTTGTGTCGTGAAACTTGAGCTGTGTTATTTTCAACTCTTTTGTGATTACTTAGAATAAGCCGGCGAAAAAGAACAAGACCTGTCGGGTAAGAAATATTTTATCCTCTTTCTTATGAAATTTATAAAACCTGACGGGACAAGGTTAATTGTATATTTATTTTAGCATTTAAAGTTTGTTTTCGATAAATACTAATAATTCGTTCATATTTAAAGACTTTTTAAACTTATGCGAGTTGCTTATGCTTTATTATTTACTAATTGTTTCACTTTGGAAAGTGCCTACTATCTCTTATATTATTAAATAAGTATTTAATTACTATTATTATATACTCGTTTTACTTTGTTTGAAATAGGAAAAGTATGCTTTTGTGTAAAATTATCAGTTTTCCTTCACAAATTTCTGCTTTTTTTTTCCCTTCACTAATAAGTGATCCTAATTTTTCAGATATTATTGATGTATACCGCTATCATGATTCGTATTTCACTTGAAATTTTGAGAATTAACCAGACTTAGTAACAATAAAACTGTAAGTTAATCAACAAAAAACAAACAAAATGTTATTAAAACGACGATTTTTCTTTCTTCATATTTTCGAATGTATTTTGAAACTTTAATGTTATGTTATGAAAAATAACGAATTTTTATTGCTCAGTTTCTCTGAGTATTTCAAAAATTTAATTTTGTAGATTTTATTTATTACTAGCAGGCTTTGCCCGCTTCGCTGGTCACTATATTTAAGTAAACTCTTTTCTAAATAGTTTTATGATAAAAAGAGAAAATAATAATACTGAAATCGCTCAAAAGTTCGCTTTGGGTTCCCGCTACCTTCGGCAGCGCCTTGTTCGTCCTCGCATTCAGCGATACCTGTCCCTATTGCCTGCGACAATGACTTACCCGTGGGCTTCCATTTAGGTGCTTATCATATATGACAATTTAGATACGGACAGTATCGAAAATGTTGAAGTAGCCCTTTATATTTGAATCCTAGTTATATATGAGCAACATTATACGTGATGTACATAATATTTGCTTTCAAGTTATTCTCTATATTTATTTGATTTAATCGATCAACCATAGAATGACAGCAATTTCAAGCCAAATATAATATTACAGTATACTATGATCGGCTACTTCTATCGCATCAGACAATTATTATTATTATTTTGTGGTTATATATACTTCATGCTCAGTTAATAGTAGTTGGTATATAGAAAATTAAATAAATTAATATGTAAACTTGATCATGGTACAGCCTTAATGCCCTTGGCGACTTTTAAATTTTTGTTGCCGTTTTAGACCAAAATATAATTTATGCGATTATTGTTCCTATACGCAAGCGAAGTGTGACGTCACTGACCGTCCGTGGATGCAAGAAAATTATTTCCTATGTTAATCGCCCATTGGATTTTTTGTAAAAAATGATTAAAAATCGAAGAAAATTATTTCCTGACTTTAATCCCCATATTTGGGTACATATATGTATTACTTATCATGTGCATGTGTTAGATTGAGTTATTGGTACAACTATAGTATTTCCCCTCAGCTGAATTTGGCGATTTTTCTTTGGCGCCGATTTGAACGATAACGATGTCGTTCTAGATTGTTTGCGATATAATATGGCAGCCTACATGCTATTTATTTTGGATTTATGATTTATAATTTAGTTTACGATTTTATACATTTATGCTATATGATTTATGATTTAGCCATAATCGCCAACGAAAAATCGCCAAATCTAGCTGAGGGGAAATACTATAGTTGTTCCGAGTTATTTTGCTGTCAAATTTACAAAATTTTAATTTTAAATTTCAAAACTCTGTCGTTCTTGGCGCTTATTGTATTTGGTGATCAAAAACGTAATACGAAAATATACATGCCAGATGTATATTTTCGTAATATGCATTGTACGAAATATTGTTTCATATTATTCATTACTGTCTTAAAATATGTTGTTAAAATAACCATGATTTTTGAAAGGAATTAAATTATGTTCGCCAAATAATTTGGCGATATTTTATTTTTCTATCAAGGATGACCGATACCAAATCTATTCCGCTACAACATATTAGTATCTTATATCAGATACTTTATTTAGACATTTGAAAACAAATTTGACTTCAAATTATGATAGAATATTTATCATTTCCCTTTTAATCAGTATATTAGTTGGATATTGTGTAAATATCATCCTTTGAAATGAAATGTTTGTGTTTTCAATCGAATATGGAAGTCTGCCATTTTTTTTCTAGAGTTTTGAAATTAAAAATTCAAATTTTGTCAATTTTATAACAAAAATAACTTAATCTAATGCATGGACATGATAACTAATACATATCTATATCTAAATACGGGGATTCAATCGGGAAATATTTTTCCTCGATTTTTAATATTTTTTTACAAAAAATCCAATGGGCGTTTAACATAGGAAATATTTTTCTTGCATCCACGAACGGCCAGTGACGTCATCACTTCGCTTGCGAATTTCTTTCTATCTTTTCCTTAGCGAAAAATGTCCGATCTACTTCAGCATCAAAATTATAAAAAATTGTCAAGATTATCAATAAGAAAATACCTTTAATATATTGCTGAATTAGCGTTTATGCCAAGCGTGTTTCATCCGCCATACTAAAAAAAAAAAAAAAAAAAAAATCCGAAGTTGAGGTATATAAAAAAATGCTGTGAAATAAAATTCAGAAGAAATATGTTAGATTTGTAATATTACTATTTTATTTAAAAATTATAAAGTGTCATTTTCTCATCGACCAATTTAACATTTAGTAATTTCTTATTTTTCGCGTGAAAGCATATTTCATTTTATACTGAAAACAATAAATAAATACATCTCGTAAACTTTTTTTGGCAACAATTAAAAATTTAAATGGCTTATATTAAGTCAATATAAGTCAATAAGTTTATTATTTTCATATTTTAATTAATTTTAAAGATTTTTTCAATTTTCTTTTTCCTAAACCATCCCTGACCTATAAGGAAAAAAACAAAAAAAGAATGATCGAAATCGGTCAAGCCGTTTACGATTTTATAAATAACATACAGACAAACATTCATTTTTATATATATAGATTATTGAATTGCAGTTTGAAACATGCTTTTAATATGTATTGTAATTTAAAAAAATAATGTGGATGCTTTTGAATTAATTATTTTTTATGCAAAATTTATGTAATTTTTTTTTTTTTTTTAATTTTGCTGAAATATGATGAATAGATTGTAGTGAATAATTTTCTCTTTGAATTTTTATATGTATTTTTTCTAGTTAAACTAATTCCATGCACTTGTTGTAAAGTATAGAAATTTTACTGTGATTGTTGATAACAGTGGGTGTTACTTAAGATAAAAGCAAGATTGTAATATATAGCAGAAAATCTGTTTATTTATTTATTTTTCTTTAAAGAGGGTCTAGATATGGGTTAGGACCCCTTATAAAGATCCCTCTGGCTCTAGTGCAGTCAATTAGCCTTAATTCATATTCTATAACCAATCTTAAAAGAGGGGCACCAACCTTGTAGCTTATGATAAGCATTATAAGCACAAGGTTGGTAAAACATTGTTGAATTTTAATTTCCTCTTACACGAATGATTGTCACTTATGAATTTCCTTTAAACAAGTTTTGAAGCACTATCTTGCTACTTTCTTACTTTTTAAGACTGTTAAGTGTAATGTTCAGGATAAAATAAAACTAAATCGTCATGTATTTTTGTCCATGCTCATCATTTTGATTTTTTATGATAAATTTTACTTCTGATTTCAAATTGTCATAATAAATTTTTTAGTACAATACTTTAATATGCAGTTTTCAGATAACACACAGCACTACACAAAGCCAGTTAATTCTAATAAATTGAGAATTTGGTCGCTGTAGAAGTTTTAGAGAATATATGTATATTTTATTATTTCATGTTTAAATTTTCAACAGTATATGTAAGCATGTTTTTTCCAGTTTGATGAAGATGAAGCATATGTATATGGCAGGTTTACTTGAAACAGTCTTCCACTTTTGATTGCCAGCTGGATTACATTTATAGGCACAATTTTTATGCTGTGTCTATTTATGTAATCCTGTTAGCGTATGTGCCTAGATGCCAAATGAAGCGGTATGCTAAAATCCAGGTGTAAAGGAAGAAGAAATCTAAGATAACACATACATCTGAAGATGTGCCGAAGCTGACTGCTAAAGGATCCTTATGGTAAAGTTTAGGTAAATTGTAATACTTCTTAAATTTTAATCCTTCATCAGCTTAAGCATTTTTTTTTTTTTTTTATTTTTTTTTTTTGAAATTATTTATTTACATAAAGTTCTTAACATTGTGTTAAAATTGTTATAATTTCAAATGCACAGTGTGTAGGATTGGCATCAAATTATATATATGTGTATTTTTTCCCGATGTATACACATACGTACATGTGTATTAGTGATTGCTGCAATACAGAATTTTGTGTACTTTTTATGCACGGTCAAGTTTAGGGAATTAAGCTAGTAAACTATTATTCGACACTTTTATGGTTTAAATCACTGCTTTTTATTATTTCATTAAATTCATTGAAATTCTTAATTGCATAAATTTTTGAAATATATTTAGGAAGACTGTAAAAATTAATTTTATCATAGAAATAATTCAAATTTCTAAGTTAAAATCTTTCAGGTTATTTTTACTTCACATTGTCTTGATAATGTTACAAGATTTTTTTTTTATCTTTTAACCACTGGCGTCCCATCAGTGGCCGAGAGGTTCTGCTCACTAAGCTGACAATCAGACAGTATCAGGTTCAATCCCAGGTCTCCAGTTATGCTTTTCGTCTTAGCCAATTAGAATTTTCTGTGATTTTCTCCAAAAACTAGCACAAGAATAGGCTAAGACAATTTAGTAGAGCCCCTCGAAGGGTAATTCACCCAAATCATGTGGTCATTAAACCTTAACATGTACACCACAACACCGAAGCCGATAGACAGGACACACAAGGTTTGAACCCAGGAATACTAATGTATGTTTGGAAGTAAAGCCGACAGACTGCATTAGGGTCTTAGGCTCTGAAGGAGGAGTCCTCTCTGTGGAGGTCTTTCTGAGGCGATCTAGTCCGTATTTATACAAGTTTAGGAGAAAATCATGGAAAACTACTAGCGGCTAGAATGGCAAGTGCAATTTGGGACTAAATCCAACACCTCATGTCTACTCCCTTTGAGCACAGAACCACTTGGCTACTGGTGGACTGGGCTAGTAATGTAAAATACCTGAGTATTTATTTTTCAAAGAACTCTGTTAGAATAAAACATTTGTATTTATGTATAATATGATATTGCTAAGTACAAAAAGAGATAGAGAGAGGAAATATATGTAAAGTTAAAAGCATTTGAGCCTTTTTAAAAAAATTTTAATTTTATAAAACCAAAAGATTTAATCATAAAAAACCTGTTTGTAAACCTGTTAAAATAATCCTAAAATAAAACAAAAATTGTGTCTAAACTTTTAATGTAACAAAGTATACTAAAAGTTTTGTAATAACTTCAAAAATAAAATATTACAAGTATATTGTGGACTTTGGTAAAGCAATGTTTTGTGTTTTAGAGCTTTTTTTTTTTTTTTTTTTAAGAAAGAAAGAAAATAAACTGTTTAATATTTATGAATTTTCTGAATACAAAAATGGAATTTAAAAATATGTGTTAAGTTCATGAGTTACGATAGGACAAAATTCCACATAGAATAATCCTGGCTTTGGCTTCTGGCGACGATAAGTAGAGAGAGTCCCGTTAACATTTAAAAAAAAATAAAAACAAGTCCTTTTTCATTCCTATCTTTATTTTTCATCTTTTAGCATAAAATTTAAAGTAACATTAACATGTGTACAAAGGGAGTGACTAACTATTCATGAAATCAAAACTGACTTGTAGCATGGTATCTGTAAGAAAATTAAGAATTCAAGCTTCTCTCGCATCATCTATACTATGGCATAAACATAGTTAAAAATTATTTTATTATTAGTGACATTGCTTTACACTAGAGAAATTACACTGCTATCGCACTTAAGTTTTAGAATATATTTTATCATGAATGCTGATTAAATTTTTTAAAATAAACTTCATCAAAACTTTTAATTAAAAAAATATTGTAAATTATGTCATACATATGAAAACCTGTTCAAATACAGTGGCAGATCCAGAACTTAACTTTTGGGGGGGAGGGGGGAGGCTAAGATTTTTCAAGATGTAATTCCAGATTAATGAAAAGTTTGCAATTGTACTGTTCAGTTGTGAATGTCAGTACTTTGAGGGGGGGGGGGGTTCAGCCCCCTAGCCCCCCCCCCCCACCTTAAATCTGCCACTTTTCAAATATATTGCAGGAATCAAAAATCAATCCAATATTTCTATATTACTGTTTAAAAAAGTCTCTTTAAATTATTAAAAAAAAAAAAAATCATAAAGAAAAAGAATGCAATACAATAATCAACATCCTTCAGTGTCATTAGTTGAATTATTGTATACAAAAAATTCTGTATATGTGTATTGCGTTTCATTTCGAGATAAGAAAATTATCACCCATTCACAAATACTTGTTTTTTCAAAATAACCAGTTTTTGGGTTCCCAGGCCTCGGCTAGATACCCAAAAATATTTACCTATTCACCCACAGGGTATTTAAACATCCCACAAATCTACCCAGGACAGGACATATCAGTCCGCCTAGCTGTTCAGAGTTTTCCGTAGTTTTCTTGAAAGCTCTAATACATACCAGCTTGGATTGCTTATAAAGATTTCCATTAATGGTACTTTACCTAGGACACGGAACCTCATGTAATCAATCGGCTTTAACACCTACACCATTCCACCAAAGCTGGTAGATAGGACCTGCCGTGTTCAAACCAAAGTTCCATTTGTCAGACTCAGTGGCGGATCCAGAACTTAACTTTTGGGGGGGCTAAGAGTTTTCAAGATGTTATTCCAGACCAATGAAAAATTTACAATTGTAACATCCAATTGGGAATGTTAGTGCTTTTGGTCAGACTAGTTGCTTGGAGTTTTCCATTGTTTTCTTTGGATCGTGCATAAGTGTTAGCTAGGATCATTTAGAAAGATCCGCATGGAATTCACTCTGCATAGAATTTAAATATTGTGTAAGAAATAGCTTCATTTTATCCAAATAATTTTAAAAATTAAGGAAGTCATTCTTATATCAAATACAATAAATACATCCATTTCATCATTTAATTTTTTTCTTCGAAATAAAGCATGTCTCAGTAGTGGTCAAGTAGTTCTGCTCTCGAAACTGGTAGATTGGTAGTGCCGGGTTTTATCTTGCGTCACGCCTGTCTAGCCATTTGGAGTTTTCCATGGTTTTCTTCACAACTCACGTAAATTTGGGCTAAAATATCTTTAAAAAATCATGATGGAGGCAATTAACTCTACAATTCCACTTAAAAATAAAACATAATTAGCATGGGGGACAAAAATAAATGCTTTTATTATTTGGTAAAGAGAATATTTTCTTTATCTCGATTAGTGTATCGTATTTAATATATTTTACAAATTTCTTCAGCTTTCAGTTCGTGGATTTAAATAACTTACAATCTGAAATTAATAATAATAAAAAGAAGAAGGAACATTTAGAAATATGGAAATGTTGTACAAGAAATAGGTGTAATTAATCCAAATAATCTGAAATTACATATTTTTAAAAGATGAAAATTAGAAAAAAAAAAAAAAAAAGTATAGTTATTTTAGAAAACACAGAGAATTTTTGAACATTTTATTATTTATTTATTTTCCATTCTAAAAACTAATCTAAATCTTTTCAATATACGAATTAAAAGAATATTAGAATGTTATTTAAGTATTGACTTTCTGTCTTTTGATTAAAATTGCCAACATTAAAAAAAATAATAATGATGGAAATTTTTTAATTAAAGTTGGAATGAATGACTGAGAAAAAGAAAAAAAAAAATGCATAGAAATACTGCAAGCTTATTTTAAATAAAATTTGAAAATGTTTTTCAATCACATATATAGCACACATTTCAACAATTAATTTTTTTCTTTGAATTAAAACATGTTCCAACAATGGCCCAGAGGTTCTGCTCTCGAAACTAGTAGACAGGGATTGCCTGGTTCAATTCCAGGTTGCACTTGCTACTTAGCTGTTCAGAGTTTTCTGTGGTTTTCTTCAAAATTTGCTTAAAAACAGGCTAGGTTCCTTCAAAAAGATTAATAGGGAAGTAATCTACCTAGGCGTAGGACACAAGTGCAAATAAAACATTATAAGCATGAAAAGGGGGGAGGAGTGCAAAATAGATGTCTTTGTTACTCTGTAAGGATAATTTTATCTTCAGCCTATGCACAAAAATTTCTCAGGTTTTCAATTCATACATTTATTTTTTACAAAATTATTTATTTATTATTTTTTTACATTTGAAACGTTATTTATTTTTTTTCTGAATAGTGATTAAAAAAGCCTCATTTTACCTTTTGATTAAAATTGTTGTCATTATTTAAAATTAATAGTAGAAATTTTTTTAATTAAAGATGAAATGACCAGGAAAATTAATCCTAACATAGAAATAATGCAAATTTGTTTTACATAAAATATAGATATACATTTCATTAGTTAAATTTCTTTCTTCAAACTGACTAGTAAGTGCCATGTTCGATCCAATATCGCCATCCTCAGCTTAGTTGTTTAAAAATAATTAGCTTGGGGGGAAGGGGGAAGTAAATGAATTTAGAAAGTAATATATTATTATTATAATACTTATTTTGTTTCTTCATCCCAGTAAATAAATTGCATTTCATATATTTTACACATTTCTAAAATTTCATTTTATGGATTTAAAGCTCTTACATTCTAAAGAAGTAATTAAAAAACAAAAACAAATATGGAAGCATTTATAAATTGAAAAATGTAAAAGAAATAGCTGAAATTTACATTAAATAAAATTTGGAAAAGTAACAAAGAAATTAAAGTATGACTATTTCGAGAAATATTATGTATATATCGATGTCTATTATAATTCAAATTCTTTAATTTTCTATTTCCAAATTCGCTTTGAATGAATGTATGTAATGTTGCTCGCTGAATTCTAAAGAAAATCAAAACTCAAAACAGATGTTTTTTAAAAGGCTGGCTATTGCCTGTTACTGCCCTGCAACGTGATTGGTTCATTTCTTTGTACTCTCCCTGCCCTCGGGATTCTTCTGACGCCAGTAAACTCCTGCGGAATGTAACGGAGTTCACTGACGGAATCTCTGCGGACGACGGACAGCGGAACGGAACGTCCAGTGTGAAGGCACCTTATGTCTTATTACTATCAAAGAATATCTACTACGAGAAGAAGGAAAGCTTTATCAAAGCGTAACTATTGCCATCTGACGACGCGAATAAAGCATAAAGGAGAAGCAAACATACAGGCTGAACGGCTCGTAAGAACCGCGTAGTAGATATTCTTTGGCCGAGATGCTTAATTCCGCGCGCATGCGCTCTCTAATAGTAAACAACGAGGCGAGAGGCGAGAGGTAATCCCTTGGTGGGTAACGTGTTTTCGCCGCCATTTTCGAATTCGGATTTCAAATCTTTTTCTTGTACAAGTATTTGCTTCGTAATTTATTCAAAAATACTAGCGTGCGTAGTATGTATTTCACGTGTATTAAATATTCATGGGGATTTAATCTTTTATTACTCACTTTTTCTGTAAAATACATTTTTTTTAAGCTGCATTATTTTATCGTGTATTGTTGATTTTCGATTATTGCTCCTCAAGCCAAATTGATTAATTGGATTGATATTCTACATCGGAAGAAGATATTTTTCAACAATCAAGATACAACGATTTACGCTAGTTGATATAATTTTGGAAGGCATTAAATATTATTGCTTTTACGCCTTCCAAGATGACTATTTGCTGGCTTCAGAGACTAAAGAAGATTTAAAAATTGATAGTGATGATGGTTTCTCAAGATCTAAAAGGTATGTATTCTGCACCTTTAAATTAGGTAATTCATTATAAAAGTATGTCCACATGTTCTGAATTATTATTTTATTTTTATTATTCACATATGTATTAGCATATTTAAAAAATAACTTAGGTTTTGTATTAATTATTTTAACTCCCCCCCCCCCACAAGATATAATCAGTATAGGAATTAATGTGGCTATTACTTATAGCTCTTATATGAAAAGCATAAAAAAAATTATGAGGAATAATTGATATTTTGATTAACAATAATGCCTAAATTTTATAAAACCATAATTTGTGATTTTCTTTTTCCTTTAAATACAGTGGCTGTATTAAAGAAATGACATTAGTAAAAGAAAAAAATATCACAGTCTTAGTATTTTAGGTAGGGGGGGGGAGCTATTTGTTGGAAAATGCAATTATCGTTAACTGGTTTACAGATAAATAGTTTTATACCGTATAAGTAGACAGAAAACATGATAAAAAATGATCTTCATTTTTTATTTAAGATGTATCAACACCCTTACTACATCTTAAAGTTCTTTCATTTGGTGACTAATATTAAACACAAATCAACTAAAAAAAAAATGCATTGTAATAGTGGAAAATTTATGAATACATTTGTGATGTAGTAAAGACTGTATAAGTGGAGTTAATAAATTTTTAAGAACTGTTGATACAATCAAAGATTGGGAATAACATTAAGCACGCTTCAATAATTATAAAATGGATTAAAAATAAATAATTAAATTAGAAGTATATATAAATTTAGATACAAAAGTATGGTATCCCATTAAAATAGAAATATATAAGACAGTAAAATTTTTTTTCATATGCCATCAATTCTTATTACACTGAATTTACTTTATTCCATCTTTACCTTATATCTGTACTTTTACATTAGATTATACAATTCTAGTTATAAATCACAGATGATTAAAAAAAAAAAAAAAAGCAAAATATTTAAATTAGAGAGAAAGTCTATATAGCTTTTATTAAATTTTTTATTTCATAATTCTAACTTAATATAAACGAGATTTTAAATACATATTTTTTCTTAGAAAGCAGATTATAGTTTTAGTTTAAAAAACATTTTACTGAATGTAAGAGACAATAGTATAACTAAATTGGTTAATTACATTTTATAAACTTAAAATTGGAAAGATTTAACAAAAAATGCAGTATTTCATTTCCAATAATAACTGAAATACAAATAAAATTATGTTTTTTGAAAAAGGATTAGTAATTAATGAGACATAACATTAATTTTTTTAACTTATATTAAAAAAAAAAAAAAAAAAAAACTTATTTCAAAAATTGTTGATATTGTTTACATTTAGATATTATACCATTTTTTCAAACACTTATTTTTAAATATTTATTTATTTTTTATTTTTTTCTGTGAATTATTTGAAAATGTTTTTCATATATATACTCACACTGTGTATATATATATATATTTCTCTCTCAAGCTATTGTTTCTACAAAATGATTAAAGTGGGTAGAGTTTAATATTTTTGACAATGATTCCTTTCATTAACAATCAAAATAGCTTTAAAAAAAGTATTTTTATTATCATTATTACTATTTATTTATTTTGCAATGAACAATAAAACTAATGATCTAAAATTGCATGAGGCAATTTCAATGTATTTTTTTTACAAAAGCATTGATTACTGCTCTCCTAATAACTTTTGATATTTTAAGTTTTTTTTTTTTTTTTTAATACATATACACAAACACATGTATACATTTTTGTGTTTTACGGAAATTAAGTTTTTTCCCCCCTTCTATTTTTATACCATGTACACACACACCCATACATTTCTCTCAAATTATAATTTTTACAAAACGATTAAAGTTGGTAAAATTTAATATTTTGACATCCATTTGCATTCAATAAAAATGAAAAGTTTAATAAAAAAAATCACCCATTAAAAACATTAATAAATGTATATATATATATTAATTTTCTTATGGTAAAACCATATTTTAAAATCATTTTATTCCAAAAGAAAACATTCCTAAAGTAATTTTCTAATTTGGAATGTTTCATAAAACCCAACGAAACTGGATCAAAACTGAAAATTCTACGAGAATGCCGTCACGTCACTTCCCTGTAAAGTTTGCTATACAACAGTACCTACACGGCGCGCTTGCTCAGACGCTCCCAGTTCGCGTTTACATTATTTCTACTGGAGCTTTCCTTCTTTTCGTAGTAGATATTCTTTGTTACTATATCTATGGTTGTCCTTCAGCTCAGTGGCTTTTGTTCTCTTGTTCTCTAATGGATGCTCCGAGATAACGCTGTCTTTTTGTGGTACAGCATATATCTCATGTTCCCACCTACCTA
>CAWVNO010000668.1:0-18671 GCA_963930645.1 Salticus scenicus | reverse complement strand
TTTGATTTTCCGAAAATGTTTAATATGTGTCTAAAATCGTTTGTTTCTCGGCTTTAACTACTTAATATATATATATATTTATTTATTTATTCAGAGAGAGAGGAAAAATTAAACAAAATGGCAATCAGATTTTTTTTTTCCTTTAAACTTTATATTAAGTTTTATTTTATTCATAGCATAAAAGCACCTTTAGAATTATTATTTCTTTTAACTATTCCCATATTGGAAATATCATCCTACTCCAAAATCAACTTTGTTAAAAATCTGAAAAGTTGTTAATTAGAACCTCTGTTTATGATTAATAAATAAATTCTAACTGAATATAATGCGTATTTGTTTAAAAGATTTTATGCTTTTTTTTTTTTTTTTTTTTTTTTTTAATTATGTTGAATACACCGGGAAATAACTCTTTTTCAACTAACAAAATACAGAATACCGGTACATAATTATTAATTATTACAATTGAAAAATATTTATCCTTAATAAGTAATAAAAATCATTAAAAGAAATTGCATAAAACATTTGCATTTTTTGAAAATAACGTTCTGAAAAACTGTAAAATTCAAGAACTTTTCAGCAAAAATACTTTTAAAAAATAATGTAAATTCAGTTTAAAAGCTATTAAAACAAAGAGAAAAAGAAATTGAATGAATAAAGTACACATTTTTTAAACAATAATCATTTAAAAAGGAAAAATTTTTCTGATTTTCCGATAATGCTCAATTTGTGCTATAAATGGCGAAAATTTTTTTTTTTTTTTTTTGAAAAATTATTAAACTGTTAGTTAAAACTACTTTAATTATCTTTTAGCACATATCCACATTGCACAGTTGGAAAATCATATTTTCATATTATCACTTCAGTTAGGATTAAAATGTAGCATTCTGTTCGGTTACTTTTTAATTTTTAAAAGCTTATTCTCTTATATTATTATTAAAAATTTCTTTAATTATATAGGTCTGCTTTTTCAAAAATAATATTGGGGAGAGGGAGGATAAACTAACCTCACAATACCAATTTATATATTGATAAACTGATATTTCCCAAAAAATCATTCACGAGAATTAAAGGAAATAGGGACGAGTCTTTATTATAAGGACAGCATAAAGGAGTCGTTATCATAAAGACTGAAACAAACCGGAGCTTCACAGCAAATTTCTATGACTGAGAGGGGAGAATAGCAAAAAGTCGGAATGTCACGTCACATGATCAAAATAACGACTTTGACAGTCGGAATTGGGATACAGTCGGATCGGAGAATAGACCCCCTGTTTAAAATAAGAAACAGTATGTAGTGTCACTTGTCGTGATCTCCCAAAATGGTATGACTGAATCTCATGGCCATATTTGTAATTACAGTTTTCACTAATGTCTTATGTGTATTATCGCCTCATTTGGCTGCAATGTTTTTTTCAATGCTTTCAAACTTCAAAATTGGTGTAGTTTTCTTCCTTCATGTAAAAGAAATTCATCCAGATTATTCTGCAATTCTTTACTAGCATTTTGTACAGACTAATTCACGTTTTCTTTGTTGATTTTAGATGCAAACTTTGTTTTCCCAGTCTTTTCTATTAGAGGTCAAGATTCATGGTCTCCACTCGCCACGTGGCGACCTAATTTGGAAAAGTGGCAATCCAAAAAAATCGCCAATGAGACATGAGAATTTGCAGAAATCCGTGATTTTTTCCCCCGTAATTCGCAGAATTTCGCTAATTAATTTCTTCTGCGTTAAAAAAAAATTATGGGGGCGGGAGTTTCAGTGGAGCTAGGTTCAAATAAGATTTATAAAAATTGAGAATTTATATATATCGCATGTGATACCCCTCATGTGAGCCCCTCGCATGCGATACCAACAATACGGCTATTAAAATGCATTCTTTATAAAAATTTTAACTTTCTATAAAGGGAAAAACACAACTGATTTAATTGTGAAGCAATGAACAAAATAATGAAACAAATCAGTTGGCAAGAAAAAGGAAAACTGATCTAATTGTGAAGTAATGAACAAAATAATGAAACAAATCAGTTGGCAAGAAAAAGGAAAACTGCTCTGATTGTGAAGTAATGAACAAAATAATAAAACAAATCTGTAGGCAAAAAAAAAAAAAAAAAAAAAGAAAAGAAAAATTTAATCCGAACTGATATCAATCTTATCAAAAAGTAATAAGGAGAAATACAATTTCCCTAACTTTAAATTAAAAAAATTCTAAAGGTGATAAATGACTGGATTGAACCTGGCTACTGAACTAATAAGTTCATTAATGAAAATAGACTAATTTCTTTTCATACATATATATAATTTCTTTTCATACTTACATATGAAAAAAGGATCATTTAAGAACTCAAGCTTAAAAAAAAAAAAAAAAAAAAACTTTTAGATGGGAAAAGTAACTACTGGTGATGCCAGTCATCTTTATTTTACCACTCTTTTGGCAAAAGTGTTCTCCCGAACAGCAGCCCTATCAATCCATTAACCACTTTGTCCAAATTGATTGTGTCTACTTTATCTTTATGGACTGATAAAATTGCACAGTGGTTCAGTCTTTGCTGGGTCATTGATGTGCGAAGGTATGATTTTATTCTCCGCAATGCACTAAAAGATCTTTCGGCAGAACAAGAAGTACATGGTAGAGTATAATATAATTTTAAAATGGTTGAAATGTTTGGTAGTAAAATGGATAATGTGGTGTCACTTTTAAAGCTTTGCAGAAGGTCTTCGGTTGATGAAAAACGGAGTCCCTTTTGAATTTTATATGCATAAAACTTTTCCAATTCATCCTGCAATTTCATTTTATCAAAATCTTCTGCATAGAAATTACAAACATTTACTATAGATGGTTCAAATCTTTCTTTATCTGAAGATGAAGTAGAAAAAATTAAAAGAATGTTTTCTATGTCTGCAATAATTTTTAAATCCTCTGCTGGATATCTTTCAATGATGGCATTAGTAGTTGCAGACATCATAAAACTGTAAATGTTCTTGAAATATGCATAAAAGCGAGATTAGTTACAGACATCTCCTTTTCTTCTTTCTTGAAGCCTTTTGTTCTTCTTCCATAACCTCGAGGAAGAGAAGCATCTGCTTTCTGCAAACCAATTTTCGCAGTGAACTCTTTCACTGAGTTGAAAAATGCCTTGAAATTTTCTTCAGCGGCAGCATCTGCTGATAAGACATCTATGACTCTTTCTAATAGCAGTCGGCATTCCCCAACACTTACACTTGGGCTTTGAATTCTATGGTGGACAGGATTAACAGTTAGAAGAATTCTCTGAAAAAGCCTAAGGGCAATTCCATGGTAATAGACAAACATTTATAGAAGAAAAAGGAATTTATTTTAAAATGTAATAGTTATACAGGGTGATTAAAAAAAAACATGGACAAAATGATATGGCAGATCAGTCATACAACAAGGATAAAAAATCGAATAGGAACAGAGGGTCGCAAACGCCTGTAGAGCGTGCTAGAGCCACAAGAGGGCGTTGCGATACAAACACGAGCTGAGCAAACGCAGATTGTCTTCATTCGAGCCGTGGATGCGTTGGGCGTAAAATGGCTAGTAACATGCACTGTGACATGGCTGACATGCATTTAATTTACGACATGGCCAACTGCAATGAACGATAAGCCTTGCGAATGTATTGTGAGAAATATCCTGGTAGAAAGGTGCCTAGCTGCTCATTCTTTGCCGCTCTGCCAGGGGTTAATACAGGTCAATTTCACTACCGTTTATGGGTACCTTAACAAAAATTGACCTGGCAAAAAAGGTATCTTCACAAAAATCATACAGCTAAAATCGGTACTTTCACAAAAATCTTAGTTCTCCCAGCAAAGTCTAGCATTTTTAATGAGCACATTTTCAAAGGAAAGTAATTCGTCCATTTCTGTTGATGCGATTTGCGAAGCAAGAATCATACAGAATGTTGGTTTTAAACTACACACAAGTGTTTGTTATGGGCAAGAAACAGTGCAGCATAAGTAAACAAAACAATAATTGTGTGTATTGGTACAGACATGCTCTGAAGTTGTGGCCATAGTGTACTGTTTGCTGATTCGTCAGGTGGTTTAACATTTTGGTGACTGTATGGTGATGTGTCTATCCTCCCTGGTACAATTCATGTATAGTGCAGTGATAATAACACAAATAAAAACAACTTCTACTTACGCTATCTCTACTGAACTGTTTACTTCAGAGTGAAGTAAGTTTTGGTTCCTGTTCTGCTATAAGCCTCACACTAGCTGCTGAAAGTTAATTTTATTATTCTACTTAGTTCAAACTCCCCCCCACCCCCACCCGCATACACACAGAGAGAAAGAAAAAGAGTGCACTACAATTTTTCACAAAAATAAAATATAGTTAAGATTTAAAAAAAAAAATAGGTATTAAGTTTGAAATCTTAGATTGGCCGATGTCTGCATCGACAATTGTGTGAAACCGGCTCGTTCGACGTGCACAAGCCGGATGCTGGTTGCCAACGAATAACTCGGACAATTGATGCTGAAGAAAGAGTTGTCCAAGAACTCCAGCGTAATCCTTCAACGAGTACACGAGTTGTATCACGAAATAACCCATATCCCCCAAGCTACCGTCTGGCGCATTGTACACGACGAAGGACTACATCTTTATCATTTACAACGTGTCCAGGAACTGGAACTGTGAGACTACAACAATCGTACGGATTTTGCATGGTGCTTTTTGCAAGAAAGTACTGTAGTCTAAAACTTTGCAACAAGTGTTCTCTTCATGATTGAGGCTGCGTTCTGATTAGAGGGTGTGATGAACTTTCACACCCTGCATACGTGGGCGGATAAAAACCCGCATACTACACAACCACATGGTGCACAACGAAAATTTTCCGTTAACGTGTGGGCTGGAATTAGAGGAGACTGTTTACTTGGTCCGTACATTCTCCCAGAAAGACTTAACGGTCCCATTTATCTAACATTCTTGCAAGAGGTTCTGCCAGAAATGCTGAATGATGTCTCCGATGCCTATTCGTCAACACATTCCATTTCAACACGATGGAGCTCCTGCACATTTCAGCACAGACGTCAGAGCACAACTGCAGGCTACTTTTCCTGGCGGCTGGATTGGTCCCAGTAGACTAATCGCATGGCCACAACGATCACCAGACCTGTCTTCCTTGTATTTTTTCTTATGGGGATTTTTAAAAGGACTTGTGTATGAAACACCTGTTGCAATCCCGGAAGACTTGGTAAGAAGAATCGTTGTGGTAGTAGAATGTGTTCGAGATACACCTGTTATCTTTGAGAAGGTGTGGTGTTCTATGCAACGTAGATCCCAGGCTTGTCTCAATGCATCTGGAAAAAACTTTTAGCATCTCCTGTAGGCTCAACATTTGGCTAGCATTAGTCGCATGTGAGTGAGTAATTATCAATAAAATGATCTGTAATGGTTTTGTTTCTTCTCCTTGTGTTATGTATTATTTTAGACTCCCTGTAGCGGCTCCGATTGCACTTGCGACCCTCTGTTCCTATGCGATTTTTGATCCTTGTTGTATGACATGATCACCATATGATCTATCATGTCATTTTGTCCATGTTTTTTTGAATCACCCTGTATAGTTCAAGGATGCCTATAACTGGTAAATAAAGTTTGTTCTTACTTTTATATTTAACATTAAGCTTTTAATCTCCACTCATAAACACTGCACCATGACTATATTAAACTTATAATACTTTTTTTTTTAATATAAAGTAACTATTTATGATTTTGAAAAATTCCAAAACAAGAATAAGAAAAAAGCCCTGGATCCTGATATAGATAAATATGGTAATTTGATTATTCAAATAGAAATTCAAATTTTTATTATTATTTTATAGAAAACAGTTAATAAAGAAAGAAAGAAAGAAAAGAAAATAATTTAAACTTTAAGAAAAAAATACCAAATAAAAACTTAAATTATTAGTATTATACAATAATAATAATTTCAAAGTTATCTTTAATTTAATATGCATATTGCACCAGTTAGTCTGTTACACAAAAAAATGTTTGTCTGTGACACACACATAGTTAGTCTGTTACACTTATAAATAAAAAACTATGGTGAGCAAAGCAATGAGAGTTTTAAATATGAATTCCTAAACTAAAAAGCAATATTTATGCAAAGTTTCAAGCAATAAAAATAAATAAATATATTTTTATTTAAACTATTAACATTTATTTGTAACAGACAAACATATTACATACCTTTTCTAAAAGACCCAGAAGTATAGTCCAGTCAAAATAGGAAAAATAGAGAAAAAAAAAAAATCGTATAGTTTTGAAATTTTTCATACTCATAGCTGAGAGGGTCCTGAACAGCATACTAAAAGTCCCTGCCCGTGGTGGGTGAGCGAGGGGCAATTTTCAGTTTTTATTAAATATCTTAAAAACTATCACATTTAGAGACAAAATGTCAATTACAAAATTAATCTATGTAAAATTTCCTACAAAAATGTATATTACATTTTGTTTGTTTGATCAATAGTTTAGAAGATATAGGGGGATGAAATAACACATTTTCTTGAAAAATTCTTTTTTACAATAGTAAAATCAACTGAAGTGTGCAATTAAAAGGATTCTTGTCAGATATTTTCTAATGTACAAAACAAATATATACATAGGGAATATGTAAGGATAATACAGCAGCATGTTTTGTAATTTTTAAGTAGTTTTAAGGCAAGTAGGCGCAAATGGCGGTTTGAGTAAAAATCCAGATAACGAAGACCCAAAACCGATCAACATTAAAAAAAACTCGTGTAGTTTTGAAATTTTGCATACTCATAGCCAAGAGGGTGCTGAACAACATACTAAAAGTCCCCGCCCGTGGTGGGTGAGCGGGGGGGCAAGGGGGCATTTAAGGGGGGCACTTTTCAGTTTTTTATTGCTACTATATTAATTAAATGCATGATTAATTTATAGCAAAGCATTTAGTATGTGACTCACACTACACTTCCTCCAAATAATTTTATTGGAAGGTAACATATATAAAAAATATTCAAATAAAACAAATTGATCTTAATTTAACATAATAAATTGTCGATAGAATTATTATCCCCTGTTAAATTCACTAAAATTAATATTTAAAAAAGTATAATGCATTCTATTATCAAATGATGGTTCAGGAAGTTTCTTTATTGAGTTATCTGTAAAATCAATTTCAGATATGTCGTCTGTTTTTGGCCAAGAAAATTTCAGTGTCTTTATCAAATCGCAAAAATTTGATCATTAATGTTGAAGATCCTTGTTTTGCAACAATTAACCCAGCAAAATGTTTTATAAGTTTCTTCCCTGCAAAAGGGACCAATACCCATTCTCCAACATTAAAGGTTTGGTTTGTTGAGGGAAAACTTCCTCTTCACTTAAAAGATCTTCATTTTCTGAAGTACCTGAAATAAAATTAAATGTCTTATAGTTTTCAGTGTCAGTTGACACTAATGAGCTTTTTATCACATACTGAGAAACTTTCTCAAAAAAATGGTTTTTCCTTGTTTCTGGAATTATCTTTATTTCTACATCATCTGGCATCCATATTTCATCTAAATTTTGCTTTTTATTCGATACAGTTTGTTGTGAGACATACAGCACTGTTATATTTGGGCACAGCTGTTTTGCACAATCAACAAATTCTTGAGCTGTCGAAGGATCTATCTTTCTTGAACGAGTAACTTCTCTCACTCTACGTTTGATAGTACCGCCTAGACCATCTATAGCGCCTTTGACTAGTAGCAGTAAGATGCCACTGAAATTTTTCATACATTATTGTTCCCAAACATAATGAAAATTTTTGTTTAAAATGCTTACCTGTACCATCAGATTGGTAGATAACATTTTCCATATTAAATTTAGGATGGCTTTTCTTAACATTTTCAATGACAAATTCAGTGCAAGTGGCTACAGCATACTTATCTTGTTGCATATAATTTGAAACAACAACAATAGGAGTAGATAGTAGCTCTCTTTCATAATTTATGTACACCATAGTAGTAAAAATTGTGCAGGAATTTGTTGCCCAATATGCTGACTGAATTTCATCCTGGTAAGTAAAAGTATAATTTTCACTGAAATTCATGTGAATGAAAATTGAATTCTCTGAAATATTTAGTTTTACATCTTTTAAAAATTGAGCTTGGCTTTCACGAATAAATTCATGTTCGAGAAAGACTGACAATTTTTTTTCCAGTTTTTCCAGAATGTCACTCATCGATCCAGTCAGCTTCTCCCTTGTCAACTTGTCTGCTTCATCTTTAATCCACTGTTTGTATGTAACATCATCAGCTGCAGAATCTTGTGGCCAGTTTTTTGAAATAAAATTCTTGAACTTTACCAAATTTTTGCACTTTTCGCATTTTTGAAGCATGCAATCTTTAGAATTTCTAAAACATACTGTTAGCTCAATAAATTCTGAAATACTGCTTAGAAGAAAATAGCAAGCATCCAATAACAGTTTGATATTTTCATGATATACACAAAGACAGAGATTGAGTGAAGTCTCTTGTCTTAGGCAGATATGTTCTGGTCAGAGTTCACAGAATTTACTCCGCCCAGTGCAAACATTGGGATATTTCTTTTTAAATTGTTGATAAGTTTCTCCCAAAGTAAAATAAAGGTAACGTTTTTGTATTTTATTCTTCCCGTTTGAATCACGGATAATTTTTGTCTTTCGAGCCTGGAGCTTGATATGAAAATTCATCAGAAGCATAAAATTCTTGCACTAGGTTGCATACCTCAATAGGTGTGACAATGGAATCAGGCTTCTTTTTTCTAGGCATTATGTCAGGCGAATATTGTTGACATAAATTTTCTACAATTACTTTTCTTTTTGTTGGGCTCTTAGGAAGAGGTCGTTTGACTTTACATATAGCTTTTCCATAAGAACTCTTTGATTTGAAGGCGGGCTTAGATGGACTTTTAACAGAATTGGAAAGCTGTTTTAGACGGCTCTTTGCACGATATTGTCTCATTTCTTCTCTTTTCTTCTTTCTTTTGATTTCTTTTTCCATTGCTGTCATTTCTTTTTTGCTTTTATTTCTAGCTATTTTATGTCTATTTGTTTCTGATTTACGAAACTCTTCATATTTTCCAGATTCTTACAGTTTTAGTCTTTGTTCAGCTGGTGTTTTTGCCATCAGTACCTATAAAAGGAAATATAAGTTTTTTTTTTTTTTTATTATATTCCTTTTTACAATTTAAATATTTACCTATTAAGTTAGCTATAAATAACTGGGAGGAAATGGCACTGTAATTGAGATGGAAAATATTTTTCTAGATCTTGATCTGAGAAAGATTTTCATTATTTTAATTCATCTTCACCCAATCTGACAAGCCTTTTAGGTGCAAATCCTCATTATCACTTGACAAATTTTTTTAAGGAGGCTGGTTTTTATTTAGACATCTGATTTTATTGTTTACAATGTTCATCCTATTTTACATCTGTTTTTTATTGTATACACTGCTTTTATTACTTTTGATTTTATCTTTTATGTAGTTTTGTTCTTTTTTCTGTGATTTTTAATGACATTCTGACCCATCCAGAATCTACTTTTTTATTTTACCTGTTTGTGTGGCACAGCATGTCCTACTGTGGACCTTGCGCCAAAAAAAGGCATTCAACCAACCAACCAACATGTTTTTAAAATTCTAATGTCAGTGATTTTGAGCTATAGCTTTTATTAAAACAAGGAAAATTATACCATAGCAGTACCACCTTCATGCACACTATGCAACACAATCAGAATTTTCAAAGGTCGCTTTCACAGTAAGTGGAACAGGCTATTTCAAGGAAAGAGGGTGCAATCGAGTGGGAGTTTGCTATAGTCAGAATTTTAGAAGATCATTTGCAAGGTGAGCAAACTGGTTGTTTCAGATCATGAATCTGGAAGAAGATGGAAGAGGATGCAGGAGGTGCCACTGAGCATTAGTTTAATACAGTCATATTTTTTAAGAATCGTGAAACAGCTAGTCACGGTGGCTAGTTTAAAACAAATTAATTATAAAATCAGTCTAACCTCATTAACGTGAATTACTTTTAACATGAACTACTTCCACAATCCCTGTCAAAATGAAGATTAGTTTAGTTATATGAAGATTAGTTACTGATAGCATGAACTACTGATAACATGTACAAATTTTTTATCCCCCTTTCACGTTAACAATGTTCAAACTGTATAATAAAATCAGTTAAAATTAATTTAACATTAAAGTAGTCTTATTGATAAATAGCAAAATGGCTTCTGACAGCTGTCTCCAGAAAAAATTATCCCATATAATTGTTTTATTTGGTTTTTTCCATTTTCCCCTGACATTTTTATTTGAATTACAAGTTCAAGGATTGCCAATAAAATTACAACTTTTTATTTATTTTTTAATGTAAAAAACATTTCTCTACACGCAAAAAAAAAAAAAAAAAATCATAAAGTTAAACAAAATCTACAAAATACTTTTGTAGTGTGTGTTGAGTATGCATAAGCAACCCACACATAAAAAAATTACCATTCTAAGATAATCTGGAACAGAGTTAAGCATGGAAACATGTTTTTTGCCGCTCCCTCCCGACTCCCAAGGAGGTAGTACAGAATTTCAAAAAAATCCTTTTGTAGTGTTTCTGTTGAGTATGCATAAAGTACTTTACTGTCTTAACTTATTTGAATTTTAAACGGAGCACAACATAATTATAAAATAAAATAACAGACCTTACTTAGGCTTCATCTTCTGCAAGTACTTTACTGTATTTTACAATATATAAATAACAATAAAAATGGTGGAGGATAGCTGGGCAAATGTTTGGGTAGCGTTGTTTGGCTTATATGTGGAGAATTGAATTAAAGACTCGTTTTTTATACTATGGTTGAACTATATAAATATATTTTTTTCCCCTTCATTTATTAATATACTTTATTTTTGTGTTCTTTGCTATACTTTTAAAAGTTAATATTAGAAACTTATTTACAATGTAGTTAAAAATTGAGTAATTTTGAATTTTCAAAACAAAAGAAATTATGCAAGAGTGTAATAATTTTGAAAACATTTAATGTTAAGTAATAAATATTCTTAACACATTTGTAACCGCTGACGTGAATTCACATAATTTTAATTTATATAGCTAGTTGCTGCTGACGTGAATTCATGTCATTTTAAAGAATTTTTAAGGAAACAACACTTTAGTATTATAGGTTCATTCGAATATTATATATGACTAATCTTCATTCCAAGCTTCAGATAATTATAAGAGTAACATTTCAAAACATATTTACACGTTTAAACATCAAAAGTTTGCGGCAACTAGCTTGAGTTTACTTCATTATTCCCCAGCAGCCAGTTTTAGAAAAGGGATAAATATGCCGGTCGTGAAAGTGTTAATTAAATATTAAAAAAGAATAATTTCTTGTCAGTGAATGCAATTAGGCTAGTATCATTACGGAATTAATCTGTTTATCCTTAAAAGGAAAAATATCTATCTTCAAGTTATATTCGCTTTAGCTCAAGTAAAAAATAAGATTAATTAGCAATTTAACTATTAAATTTAATCTTAATTAAACTTCTATTTCCCCACTTAAATTTAAATAATTCATTTCTGTGCAATCTCTAATTGTATTTATTTCCACCAGATTGTGTTTATCTAATCAATCTATGTAACCTAAAACTTAAGCTTTTTCTTGTCATACTGAATTTCATCAAAAAACCAAAATCATGTTTTTATTTTATTTCATTTAAATGTTTAAATTTCTAATCATTTTTAAATAGCTTTATCTGGTTGGTTAGACTGTTTTTTACTGACTCAGTGATGCCGTGAGGTGTTCAATGTTCTTTATTATGCAGCAAACAAACTAATCTCTTGATTTACTTATTTTGAAATTTTCCATACAACTGAGATTCTGTTCGAGATAAAGTTTATTTTTAAATATCATTTCTGTTTTTCACTTTTTCCCATTAATTATTCTGATTTGAATGCAAGATAGGGTAACCTGCTAGTAATTTTACTTTAACAGTGACCAGTGCTTGAAATCTTCCATTTCTTATGAGCTCAAGAGATGATTTCGCCTGAAGAATAATCTCTACATTTTTTAGCTCCTGCCCCCTAATTATTAGTCTTAAAATATGTTTAATTATTGATTTTTATATAATTTTCTCATTGCTTATTTACTTTTTTTTAAATCTTTATTTACTTTGTTTGCCACTACTTGCATTAAACTAATTCATTGAGTTTCTTACTGTATTCCTTTCATGTGTAATATTTATTTTAGATTCCATAACAGTAAAGCTAGAAGTTTTTCTGGAGCGGCTGCTCCAGAATATTCATCACGCTGGAGGAACACTTCCAAAATTGGCCTAATATCGATGAAAGAGTTGGACAGATTTATGGGTAATTTATTTTTTTAAATAGAATTTTTATTTTACACACTTAAAAGCTATCTTAAAAATATAAAGGGAGTGGAATAACCAAAACAATAATAAATTGCAAGAAATAAAACCTCAAATTTCAATCTGGCCTACACTCACCCCTAGAAAATATGTATTTATTACTCGACTACAAATCGGGCATTCAAGACTCACACATACAGTTGCTCAAAAAACTCTGCATACAGCGATTATATATTTAAAAAATAAACAAAAACGTTAAAGTAAGGAAACTTTTTTTAGTTTTAAGCTTTTATTTATATCTGAACGGGTTTCTTACCATTCATATGCTCGATATTCTCAGACTTAAAGCAACAATTTGTTACACAAAACATCTAAAAGAAACAAAAGCAAAGAAATTAAATCAAAAAAGTTTGCACGTACACTTGTACAATTTGTCTCTTTTCTTGAATCAATTGTTTAATACTTGGTAGGACACAAAACATCTAAAAGAAACAAAAGCAAAGAAATTAAATCAAAAAAGTTTGCACGTACACTTGTACAATTTGTCTCTTTTCTTGAATCAATTGTTTAATACTTGGTAGGATATCCTTTGTGTTTAATTACAGCCTGTAATCTTTTATGCCTCGAATGAACAAGCTTTTCAGTGTCAGATGGAGTAATTTTTGCCCATTCTTCTTTCAATTTGCCTATTCTTCTTTCAATTAAATCATTTTTTGATGTAATATTGCATTTTCGAATATTTTTTTCAATTTTTTCCCAGAGATGTTCGATTGGATTAAGGTCTGGGGATTGGGGGGGGGGGGGTCTGTAGCCGTCTAGGAACATGATAGAGCATATATTCTTTAATTATCCTAGCTGTGTGCTTAGGATCATTGTCCTGTTGAAAAATGAAATCATCTTTAACTCCCAGTTTTTCGGCACTTGCTTTTAAATTTTTCTTTAATATGTCCAAGTAAACAAATGTATCCATTATTCTACCTATTATATGTAACTTGCCGACTCCATTAGAGGACATACACCCCCAAACCATGACACCACCTCCTCCATGCTTAACAGTCGGACGCAAATTTTTCACATCTAATTCTGTATTCGGCTTTCTCCAAACTATACAACGGCCATTTAACTTAAAAATGGTGAATTTGCTTTCATCTGACCTGATTACTTTATTCCAGAATTCAGGAGATTTATGTAAATGACTTTTTGCAAAAGCAATTCTCTTTTTCTGATTAATCTTCGAAATGTATGGTTTTGCTCTGGCTATTCTCCCATGATAACCAGCATTTCTAAGCACATTTTGCACAGTTTCTGGGGAAACTCTTGTATTGCACGTCACATTCAGATATTGTGCAATATTAAAAGCAGAGTGTTTAGGATTAACTTTGATTTTTCGAATTATTTTTCTTTCTTCTCTGAATGATAAATTTTTAGGCCGTTCACATCTCAGTCTTACACCAAGACTTCCTGTGTCTAGAAAGTTTTGTATTACTCGTTGAATGCTGGAATGAGGGTTGTCAACAATTTTACCGATTTGACGAAGAGATTTTCCTTCATCTCTTAACTTTATTAACAACCGTCTTAAAATTAGAGGTATTTCTTTTCTTTTTTCCATGATATGAAGTGTATAACACTTAATCACTTAACGTTTATTAAAAGACAGGACTACTTAGGGGAGAAGGGGGCTAGTGTGGACAATTTTTATAAATCTAACAAAAAATAATACTAAATATCATTTGTAACACACCAAGTATTTTAAAAAAAATAATTTGTACTTTTGCTTTGATTTTGGTTGATATATTAAATTATTAGGCAATATATATTTTTAATAATATTTTTTTTAAAAACAGTTGATTTTATCCCATGTCATGGGGCTAGTGTGAACAAGCTAGAATACTCATTAGACAATGTAATGCAACTCATAAAAGTAGATATAATATTGTAATGAAATCAATTTTAACCTAAACAATACAATCCTTAATAAATGTAACCTTAGTAATGCATATTTTAATTAAAGTGCTAAGCTAATATATTAATTTATAATTAACTGCATTATGTTAAAGAATTATTTCAAAAGACAAATCAACATGTTAGAAAAATATTTTTATAACTTGTATTTCGTTGAATTCTATTTTAGAATATAATTGGACAAATCCACATTAAATGTCAACTGAGATGCAGTGCGAAATGTGCAACCAGCAACTTCTGGTAATGGTAGCTTGGCGACAATTTCAGTTCTTGAGATTTGTGATACATCCTTTACATCTGGAAAAAAGAAAGATTCACCCCGCTTAGAAGTACTGCTTTGTCCATCTTTTTTTCTAAGGAACTGTATGTCAAAATCTACAGATCCATATACAGCTTCAACTCTGCTAACGTAGTGCAAAACACTGTTTTTTTTAAAAAACCTTACCATCACAAAGTCATTGACATCTATCGAGTCTGTATCAACAAGAGGTTTCAGTTTTGTTGTTTCTTCAACTTCTGATGATGTAAATTATTCTAATTCCTCACTTTCCAAATCAGAGGCAGTATTTTCTTTTGTAACTAGTTTGAATCTCTTTGAGCAAAAAAGTTTCCTTTTTTTTCTTTTACCCTTTTCTTCTTTTTCTGAGAGTTTATTTTTTTCCATATCTTCAATCCTTCTTTTCTCAGGCGTACTAGTATAAACTCTAGATTTTCCCTTTCTTATGAATGACTGTTTCTTTTTTCTGATCGCAGCTTTGGGATATGAGCACACACTTTCAGGAGTAGTTAGTTGTAGAGGATTCTGGGATATTTTTGACTCAGTAGGATTTTCAAATAACTCTTCATTTATTTCAGTTCTATTGATATCTTCTGTTTCATCTTTAGTAGTATCAGGTTGTTCACGGTCAGTAACATAGCTGCAAAAAAAAATCATCTCCAAATGCTAATCGATTAACTGGGAAAATGCCAGACTTTTCAAATCCCGATATGATGTTGGTGGGTGTAAAAGATTTATAATATGCTTTTGCAGCTAAGGAAGGAATGTCATAGATATTGTTTTACCGGAATGATTTAGCAACCAGTCATTAAATGCAACTTTACATGCTCCTTTAAATGCACTATAAACTGCAACATCCAGTGGTTGAAGCTTATGGGAACAGTGTGGTGGGAAAGAAAGTAAAACAATGCCATTTTCCTTTGCATATGTTATAGCTTGAATTGATATGTGTGAGTTGTGATTATCAATAAGTAATAGAATAGGGTTGTCAATGTCACATTTTGTGTGTTCTTTTATGTGTTGCAAAACAGTTGGGAAAAAGCTCTTTTGTCATCCATCTACTTTTTTAAGCCAAACCTAAACTTCCAGTCGGAGCTCCAAAAAGAAAATGATCCTTATACTTTACTCTGGGAAAAATAAAAACAGGAGGGATAGTATTCCCAGTTGCAGATATAATGCCGCAAAATGAAACTAATTCACCACGTTCTCCAGACACAGCTTGCCCAACTTGTTTCTTTCCTGTTTGTGCAATTACTTTGGGACTTTGTAATACTGTTGTGATACCTGTTTCATCAACATTTAGTATATGGTCAGGTTTGAATTTATATTTTTCCATAACAGCATGAAGATTGTCAAAAAATTCACCTATATTTTTTTTATTGAATGATGTTGCTCTCGATAGACTCGTATTTTCGGGCTTACAGAAGGAGAGCCCCGGATGCCTCTTCATAAAAGCTTGCATCCAATCAATGCCAGCACATTCATTAGTATTCCAATTGCTTGGCATTGCTTTACTAAGTTTTTCAGCATATTGGAATGCCAATACTCTTGCTTGTAGAAACGTCAATCCATAATGGATTTTCGAAGATGTCAAAAAATAATTACAGAGGAGTTGCTCTTCATCTGTAAATACTTGATGACATCGGTGCTTTTAATATCAACTTTGTCTATACTACACCCTGAATTGAGTTCCTTACATTGGCTTTCTGCTATTTTTACTCTTTTATGTAGCATAGACTTTGTTAAATTGTAACATTTTGAAACTTCTCGAATGCTTTTCTTCTTTAAAATTACATCTTTCTCAATAGTTTCTTCAGACAGGTTAGAACAATCAGTTTTACGTTGGTATGTGCGAACCATGATGGAGCCTAAAAAAAAAAAAAAAAAAAAAAAAAAAAAGATTATTTTATAATTGCTATAAAAATAAAATTCTACAGGCTAGCATTAGTAATTTGAAGAAAAAAAATAATAATGTATCAAAACTATTGAATTCTTTGTAGATTAATTTATCACTTTCCAAAAATTAATTTTATTTAGTAAATAAATGCCTAAAATGTGAAAACAAAACTCAACTGAATTCATTGTAAATGAATTTATCACTTTAAATCAATCTATCATTAAAATAAATAGCTTAAAATGTGATATATTTGTGATTAATCAATGTTTTTATCACTGAAAGCTGAATGGGGCTAGTGTGGACTTGAGCACACTAGCCCCACCATCATGTGTCCACATTAGCCCCATGGAGCCTTTTTTTTTTTTAGGCTTAATAATGGTTAATCTAAAATATGCACAGCAAAAATCATTATGAAGATATGTGTTGAATATATTCATTTACAACATTCTATAATTTTTTATTTGAAACAATGGATTAAAATAGTATAATTTAGTAATTAAAAAAGAAATGAGGAACTTACTTTTCCACCATAAAAACCTTCTTTTATAAACTGCTACTGAACTATCAACAGTGTTGTCATGCAACTACACATGGAAGTGTATATCAGTGTTGCCAATCTGGAAAAACTTACAGAGAAATTTTGATTGGTAAATAACAGAATTATTCAAGTTGTCCACACTAGCCCCCTTCTCCCCTATTATAGAAAAGCAGTTGTCTTAACGTCGAACTTAGCTATGACTCATTCAATTAGAAATACAACTGATAATATGCAGATTTTTCCGATGATTATTTGTGCGTACGCAGACTTTTTTGATAGCAGTTTAAAAACTTATCGGAAAAGGAATTTTTTATTAAATTTAGTAATAATTTATTCAACTATTTTGCAGTGCTAATTTGGTTAATATAACCATGACTTTAAAGAAAAAATTTAATACTGCAATTTTCTAAAAAATCAAACGACTTCACAGTAGATTTATGCATTACTTAGTTACTGTACGCAAACTTTTTTGACTGTAAATACTTATTACTTGGAGAACAACAACCTGAGTGTCCGAAATGTCATTTCAATGCATTAACCATTCGTCATGTCCTCACCGACTGCTCAAAGAGTGTTCTTGATTCTCTTTCTTCTAGCTCTTGTAACCTGACTTTCATTTCAGTTTTAAAAACTTACAACGACCTTTTGAAAAAGGGATTTGACATCTTGTTTTGTTGGGTTCCTGGTCACGTAGGCATTAAAGGCAATGAAGCAGCAGACAAAGCCGCAAGGCAGGCTTCCATACTTCTAAACTGTCCTGTTCCTTACGAGGACATAAAGCACACACTTAAAAGCTATCTTAAAAATATGTGGCAAAGGGAGTGGAATAACCAAAGTAATAATAAGTTGTATGAAATAAAACCTCAAATTTCAGTCTGGCCTACACTTACCCCTAGAAAATATGATGTTCTTATTACACGACTACGAATCGGGCATTCAAGATTTACCCATAAACACTTACTACTTGGACAACAGGAACCTGAGTGTCCAAAATGTCATAATAGTGCTTTAACCATTCGTCATGTCCTCACCGACTGCCCTTGCCTTCGTCATCTTTACCGACAAAATTTTAATTCATCTTCACCCACTCTGACGAGCCTTTTAGGTGTAATTCCTCATTATCATCTGACAAACTTCTTGAAGGAGGCTGGTTTTTACTTCGACATCTGATTTTATTATTTACAATGTTCATTCTGTTTTTACATCTGTTTTATTGTATACACTGTTTTTTATTATTTTTAATTTTATCTTGTATGTATTTTTGCTTCATTTTTCCACTGTGATTTTTTAATGACTTTCTGGATGGGTAAACCCATCCAGAAACTACTGTCTCTTTTATCCGTTTGCTTGGCGCAGCATGTCCAACTTTGGACCTTGCGCCAAAAAAAGGCCATTCAACCAACCAACCAACCAACCAACCTCACCGACTGCCCTTGCCTTCGTCATCTCTATCGAACACATTTTAATTCATCTTCGCCCAATCTGACGAGCCTTTTAGGTGTAAATCCTCATTATCATTTGACAAACTTTTTGAAAGAGGCTGGTTTGTACATCGACATCTGATTTTATTATTTACTATGTTCATCCTGTTTTACATTGGTTTTTAGTGTCTACACTGTTTTTTTAATTATATTT
>CAWVNO010000666.1:0-13000 GCA_963930645.1 Salticus scenicus | reverse complement strand
TTCAAACCTAGGGGGAACTCTGTATAATACCTACTACACAGAACTTAGAAGTTCGTCTATTCTTGTCTGTTTTGCATTTCAAAATATAGGAATGGACATAGAAGCCTGTAAATTCTTGTTGTATTTATTTATTAATTTTAAATTATTATTATTATTTTCTTTTTTGTAGTTAAGTTGGTTTTGCCGCCCCTAAATTTTGCCGCCATAGGCAAGTGCCTACCCTGCCTACCGCCTAGAGCCGGCCCTGTTATTAGATATGATGAGGAAAAAATCCAGGCGTCAAATATCCTATGATTGGAATTCTAGGCGTCAAAATGAAAAAACTGGTAGCAAAATATGACTAACGACCGCTTATTTCTAACCCTGTGTGTAATCGTACTGCAGGAATTTTTTATTGTGCAATGTTATCAAAGAACATAATGATTATTATTCTTTGGTATTACTGCGTGAATTATTAATTTTTCTGCTGATATATATATTTTTATTTTCCTGTAGCACTATTTGTCATATATTTATTATTATATTTAATAAAGTATTAATTGAAAAAAGAAAACTAAATTGTAGTTGGTGCAAGGAAAAAATATATACCCATATTTTAAGACTTGTATTATTATTTTATCTCGCCAAAGCATTATAAAAAATATATATATAGGAGTGTTTAAATAAAATATTAAATTTATTATTATAATAATTAGTTTGTATAATTGAGTGAAATATTAGGAATAAAGAATGGTACTACATAAAAAAGTTTTATGCACGAAGCGAAGACCTTTTCATATTGCCTAAAACCATTTTAATGGATTATATAATTTAAGCAGAAAAGTTCCTATAGCAATAAAATCATCAAAATCTTATATATTTTATGGGGAAAAAAAAAAAAAAAAAACCTTGTTCTTCGCAACAATTCAAAATTTAAAACATTAATTTTTGTTCAAACAAAACAAGTAAATTAGAATGTCTAAATATATATACTCTAGTGGCTAGATTTGAAACATTTGACACTTATAATTATGGATGAAATGGATAGGGATTTTGCCGGATATTGGATATCTGGAGCTCTTTTGCCTGCCGGATATGAATATCCGGCATCAGTTTTGTTTTTTGTTGTGTTGTATATCTTTTTTTTTAAACAATAAAATATAATTTTTTCTTTAAACACAAAACTTTTAAAAACATTTAGAATATAATTTAGTTAAACAAATTTATTTAATATTCCATTTATTTCTGCAATATTGCTATGAAGAATAAAACTTCAAGCCTAACTCTTCCTTACTTGCAATTTGTGGTGAAAAGCATTGTCACAAAAAGATGGGTTTTGTTCAGCATTTCAAAACTGAAACTTATTATTTACATATTTTTTGCAATTCTAGTATTAAAATGAATATATATATATATATATATATATACATATACTAGTATATAACCCCGCCAAAAATGACGGAATGTGAAATCAATTAAGGTAGTGAATCAACGAATGCTTTGCCTGCTTCGCTGGACACTATATTTAAAGGGAACTAATGTGCAAGTTGCACCTGACGGGAGTAATATGCAAGTTGTGCCTGACGGGACTAATGTGCAAGTTGCACCGAACGAACAAACAATTTCTTTTAACAAAAATACCTACTAACCCAGGACGATAGGTCTGATATAACGTATTATATTTATCGTAATATAACTCAGTACTTATTTCGCTTCCTTCTTCGACTCGTTTTAGTAATTTTTATATGCATGTGCAAATTTAATATTTTTTAATTTTTCGCGGGAAAACATTATTTCATCTTATGCCTTCCCCCCACAAAAAAGCCCAGGAGCAGAATTATATCCGATGTTTTGCAACGAGACATTAAAATTTGCAAATGTTCTGCAGGTATTTTGTCCAAATTTGTCAAAGCACAGTAAAATACAAAATAAGCATAAAAATACTTATTAGTGTAAAATATTTATTACACATTTATAATAAAACATGGTTTAAAATTTTTATAATCTAAAACTGAGGCATACACCCAGAATTTGCAAATTTTTAAATGGCTTTTGGCATTAATATTGTCACATTAATGTGGATATACTACTTACAAAATGTTTATAAATTTTGTCTATACATTGAAACAATGACTGTTTCCAGCAATTTTCTAGTATGCTAACAGATTTACAGGTCAGTTGAGCATATCTAGGTTTTATTAATTTTAAAATGTTAGCTGTATCAATCAACATCATCCAGTTAGGGGATGGATGAAATGTTCTGCAAAAGCCTCAATTGCTCTGCGACGTGCGTCGCAGTTTTAAGCACTTTCTGCTCCTGGGCTCAAAAGGAAAAAAATTATATATATATATATATATATATATAACAATAACTGGTAAATTTTTTTGGCAACAATCATACACTTAAATGTCCAATTTTGTAATTTTTTTCATATTTTAATTCTAAAATACCTAATCAAAACTTCGTTACAAATAAGGTACCAAATGAAAGGTACCATATTTGTAACGAAGTAACCTTAGGTACCTTATTTGTAACCTTATTTATTTTAACTAATTTGATAAATATGATGTCACAATCAACTGTTTATATCAGATAAGTACATTATCATGATTGCAAGAAAATGATGTAATAACTATTAGCCCATAATTTTTATGATTGAATTTTATATTACATTCTAATTTTATCCTCCATGGGTATTTTAGAATTGCAATGGTAGTTATAAACTTTCGTTGAAATATTTTTATGTATTGAGATTAAGGGAAAAGTGCAAACACAAAAAATGTTCAGTTTTGAAAGATCTTTCTAATGATGTAACATTTATGCAGATTAATAAAAAAATAAAAATACATAGCATTTCTAAGGGGGAAAAAAGGGCTACCAAAAGTCTCTGTTTTGAAATGGTCTAAACTGGAATCGTTCCTGACAGAAGATGGTCATTATTATTATTAATTAATAACAGGAGAATTGGCGTTGGAATATTAAAACCTGAATAAACTACTACGTCAGAAACGCCAAAGAAAAATATTTGAGATGCATACAGCTGTTTCAGTAGCCTTAAGCGTACCGTCTTCAGTGCAAAAAGAATTCTGAATCTGGAGAAGTGCACGCATATTCTAGACAGACCTCTCAAAACTTGTAAATTCGTCGAAAATTTTTACGAATCCAATACTTTCTTCGATCGAATATAGAAGAAAGTAAAAAATAATATAAAATGTAATTACTGATTGTATTGAGTTAAAAAAAAAAAAAAAAACTTTAAGATTGCAAAAATATGCTTCATTTTCAGTGTTAGTAGTTCATTGTTTAATGCTTATATTCTGGAGGGAAAAAAAACTATATATATATATCTTTATTTATTGCTTTTGTTCCACGTGAATGTTTATAATAATTTGGGTAGCAGGGATATATGTTTCCTAATTGAACATCTGCTTTCCCACAATCACTTTCAATTCACACGATCAGCAAATTATCTTCTTACAGTTGCAATTTTCATGCGTTGTTTATTTTTTCTAGAGAAGACGTTAAAGAATATTATTATTATTCCTTCATGGAATCCGGCTCCTAAAATTGTTTGTTTTACATTACTTTTTACTTTCTTCTGTATTCAATTGAAGAAAGTATTGGAATTGTAAAAAATTTCAACTCCCGTTTTTTGATGGATTTACATGTTTTGAGGGTTCCAGAACACAATTTGACTAGGTATTCTTAGAAAATATGTGTCTGTCTGTTTGTGTGTCTGCGTGGAAAAAAAATAATAATAATTGTGCGACTGTATCTCGGGAACTACTGCAGTTAACTGGATGTAAATTTATATACAGATGTACCTTGACCTAAATTAGTACCTATCAACTTTTTGTGTCAATTTCTAAGACTAATAATTTTTTTAAAAAATCTGTACGAGTAAATATTAAATTTATTGCAATTTATACATGTCCAGAGAACATTCATATTTTTCTTGTCTCACGGTAATTATAAGAGTTTCAGATGCAATTCAAGCTTGTTTAACATTCAGAATTATTGCTTTTTCTTATAAACTTGGAATATCAGCAGTCATTAAAAAAAAAAAAAAAAAAAAAAAAAAAAAAAGTTATATTTTTCTATAAAATATTTAAATACAAAATATTAGGCTATGCATTTTTATTTTACTGGTTAAATACATAATACTAAAAGTACAATACTAAAAAAATTGAAATATACAATGTTCTATTGCAAATAAAATGATTTATCAATCAAAATGATCTATCAATGTTTTATAAATCATTAATTTTTAGAAGCCTAAAGTTTTGTTTTTATATTAATAAAAATGTTATAATAATGTTTCTCCAAAAACATTAATATGTTTACTTTTTAAAACATACTTATAAATAATATCTTATTAAAAACAACTATATTTTTAAAGTATCACATAACTAAGTTTAATATATACTGTATTAAGCATAGTTATAAATAAATTTCGTAATAATATATAAAAGTATCACAGCATATTTTGAATGAATATAGAAATAATTCATAATAAAATTTTAAAAGCCTAAAGTTTTGTTTTTTGTATTAATCAAAATGTAGTAACAATGTGTTTATCAAAGAACATCAATCTATTTGCTTTTCAAAAAATCTTTATAAACTATATTTTGTTAAACTAAGTTTTTATATGACATATTATAAATATAGGTTTTTGACAAGGAGGTTTTTGACATGACAGTTTTAACCATGGTTTAAACCGTCAAAAACTGTCATGTGTCAAAAACCTGCCAACCCTGGTTATTATTAATTAAATAGACATCAAAACGGAAAGAGGATTTTTAATAAATTTTAGAATAAATATTTCTTCAATATTAATAAAACTAATCTATCACATTCATATATGATGGTAAATAATTTAAGCATATTCAAATAATAGGTATCTATAAAATGTAAACAAACATATTTAAAAAATACAAAACAAAATATTTTTGAAAGTCTGGAAATAATATTCATCGCTGATTAATTTTGTTAAATATTCATGTATTAGTGTTTTATTTTCAGCGCTTGTCTGTTTGAATTGCAGGATAATAAATATAAGAATGTTACTCCCCACCCCCCACCCCATTTGTGTTTCAAAGTAAGGATTATGCTAAAAGTTTGACAAAAAATAATTATAAGATAAAAAAAAAAAACTTTTTATTTTCCATGATTTTAAATTTTCTGATGAGTCATTAATAAAATACACTAGGCTAAAAAATAATATTTAAGCACGCAGAATCAGTTCAGTGATATAATAATAATAGTTTTAAAAATAAAACATTACTCCTTTTAGAACAACGTATATTAGCATCGTACATTGTAGTAAAATCAATTCCCTTTAGACGGCGCTGCGTCACCAGTGAAAGAAAAAAGAACCTATATTTTGTTAAAAGAATCTGGCAACAGCCAATAAGTTTAGTTTTAGATTTTTGGATGCTTCAACTGTGTTCGAAGTTCGAAGACAGAATTTTCGATCTCTCAATATGAGAGTTAATTAGATTTGGGAATTATGTTCCATTAAGTACTTCCTTTTTGTAAATAATGTATTTAACTGTAAATAGAATTTTTATTTTATTATAATCATTAAACTATCAGAAAAAGTATGCATCGTTCTATTTTATTCATTCTCTTGTTTTCAAAGCAATCCGGCATATTCTTTATGTTCTTAAAATGTTAATACCACTGAACCGCATAATTATTTTTCATTTTTGGTGCATCAGTGCCGACAAGAGAATGTTGTTTTTGAAAGTAACGATGCTTGTGTTAAATTCGATTATTAAAATTAATATTTGTGCCTTCATGATATTGGATTAGCTCTTAGAGAGAAGACGGCTCAAGGTAAGACATTTTATGAAAATTTACAATGGAGTTGGAGAAGCATAAAGTTAATAGAAAAATTCTGCGAACAAGTGTTACGAAGTTAGTGAACAGTATAGAATTAAATTTAAAAGAAGAACATTTAAATGTTGAAAACTTAGAAGAAGCTCTTAATCAACTAACTATAAAAAATGGGCTTCTACAGGAAGCCGATAGGGAAATAGAAAAACTAATTCCTTTAACAGAATATGAAAATGAAAAAAACGTATGTTATGAATATCAGGATAAAATCGCGACCGCTATTTTTAGAGCAAAAAAGAAAATAAAAGTAAATTCAGTCGAAAATAGTGGTGTAAATTCAAATGTTTCAAGTACATTACAGAATAGAAGTATACCGTTAAGTGAAAATAACAAATTTGTTAAATTACCAAAATTAATCATTCAAAAATTTGGCGGTGAATTGTCCCAATTTATGAGTTTTTGGAATACTTTTCAAGTTACTATTCATGACAATGAAGCTTTGTCAAAGGTAGAGAAATTTAATTATTTAAAAAGTTATTTAACTTCGACAGCTTTAAATTCCATACACGGGTTAGAGATTTCAGAACAAAATTATGACAAAGCCGTAGAAATTCTTAAACAAAGATTCGGACAACGCAATATGATAATTAACCACCACATGAACAATTTGTTAAATTTAGCACCCGTTTATAAATCCACAGATATTTTTCGATTAAAAAAATTACATGAAGAAATCGAGATAAATATTAGATCATTATCCTCGTTAGAAGTTGATGAGAATAATTATAGTGCTATGTTAATCACAGTAATTCTAAAGACACTACCGTCCGATTTAAATTTAGAATTCAATAGAAAACACGCATCTAATTTACATGGAATTAAAATTCAAGAACTATTAGATTTCATACAAACGGAAATAATTTCGCGGGAAAGAACATTATCTACAAAAAATAAAACAAACGAACAAATAAAAAGTAACAAATTGAGTAATCGAGACGGCAGCAGATTATCGTCTGTGCATGAATTAATCACTACTACTGCGGTAGAAAATAAACAGATGAGATGCATTTTTTGTAAAAAGAATCACGCATCAGAAAATTGTTTCGCGTTCGATATTAAAAAGAAGAAGAATATTTTGAAATCTCAGGGCCGTTGCTTTTTGTGTTTGGAACAAAAGCACCGTATCGCAGAATGCCATAGCGACATTAAATGCAGAATATGTGGTTATAAACATAATATAACTCTCTGTTACAAATCTAAACATAAACCTCAGGACAAAATAAATGTTCCTTCTGGTTCAGAATCCAAACAGGAAATAGTTTCTACTGTTTCTTCTATAAATCAGGAAAATAAAATTTTGTTACAAACTTGTTCCGTAAATATTAAAAATAAAACGAAAGAGAAAATGATCCATTTGCTTCTTGATTCAGCTTCTAGTAGAACATTTTTATGTCGTTCTATTGCTAATGAACTAAATTTAAAAGTGATTAGAAATGAAAAATTGAGGGTATACACATTTGGAAGTAAAACACCGATAGAAAAAACCTATGGCATAGTTAAATTAAAGCTCGTGAATAAAAATAAACCTGATCATAATATTCAAATTGAAGCGTTAGTTACGGATGAAATTTCTGGATCGTTCATTCACCCTCCCCCTGAATTGGAAAAAATCACGAAAAATGATAATTTTCAGAATTTAGAATTAGCTGATATACCTAATAGTAAAGAAAGCATTACACTTTTGATAGGAGTCGATTATTATTATGATATTGTGTTAGGTAATATTAGGCGCATTAATAAAAATTTAGTAGCAGTAAAAACTGTGTTCGGTTGGGTTTTACAGGGAATTAAAAGCGATTCTCTTGAATCATTAACCATGAGTATCATAGTAGAAGAAAATTTGTTGTCAAAACAAATAGGAAATTTTTGGAATTTGGAAAATTCGGGTCTTATTAATCCGAAAGAAAAATTTGACCTTTCCGAAAATAAAATTATGAAAAATTTTGAATCGGAAATTAAGTATGAAAATAAACGATATAAATTCCCTTGGAAAATTAGTAAATCACAATTATGAAATAATTTTGAAATCGCTGAAGGCAGATTTTCGAGACTCAAGTACAAATTTTGTAGAAACCCAAATTTATTTTTTGAATACAACAATGTTTTACAGGATTATTTGAGAGAGGGGATTATAGAACCCGTTACGGATTTGGAGGAAAATTCTACAACCTTTTATTTACCACATAGAGCGGTAATAAAAACAGATCGTACAACAAGTAAATTACGAATCGTGTTTGATGTGTCTTCACAGGGTTGGCCAATTTTTGCCGAAGTGGAAAAAACCATGGTAAAAACCGTGGAAAAAACCACCCCGGCAAAAATAGTTTTTGCCACAATTTTTGCCAGTGGCAAAAATTACCAGTATTTCAAACAGGGTTTTAAGGATTTTAATTATACGATTTTAATGTTTAAATCATAATTTTAACAAATTAAAACCAGAGATTTAATTACACTCTTGATAGACTGATTCTTATGTAAATCATTAAAATAATGCATTCTAAAATTTCTTTAAAATGAAATTTTTAACATCAACAATTAACATATTTTTTTTCATTTTTAAAAATATTTAAATTACCTATCTAAAAAATATTCTTCAATAATTAAATACTAGAATATTTGTGTTTTTCAGTGTATTACATATTTTTGTCTACAGCAGGGAAAAGTCAATTATTGAGTCAATTATTGACTCAGCTGTTCTAAAATTTGCCAGTCAGTCACTGATCACGCATTCTTTGGAATTGAAATGTAAATTGCAAGTAATCTCTCTATCTCTCTCTGAATATGTTTTACTTAAGATTTTTTTACTTCAATAAAATAAAAATATAATTTTGTAGTTTTATTTTTATGTTCAGGGACTGACAACGTTTCAATATCTTAGGAGCCAGAAATAGCGAATTATTTCTATGACAATATTCACAGCAAAACTTAATAATATTTCATAATTGTATAATTAATGCAGGTCGTTCACACATTATTTTACATTGAATAAATGAACTATTCAGTTAAAAATGTGAACTAAGGAAATGTTTAAGAAAATAACTATTTTTTATTTATAGAGATAAAAACAAACTATTGGGGAAAAAAAATCCACAGAAATAAATGTTTTTACCTTTAATATAATCATCAAATATATTGAGAGCTTTAAGTTTTGGCATAAAAATACTATTTGTCTATTAATATTTCAGGACAGAATTCCTTTAAAGAGAATCCATTTGATAAATATCATACTATTTAAATAGGGCTGTGCCGATTAATCGATTAATCGGTTCGGTTAATCGATCAATTCTTAATCCCGATCAATTTTTTTAATCGAGTTAATCGGATCGATTAATTCGATTAAAAATTTTCAAAATCCGATTAAAATTTTCAGACTACGAATTAGATTAAAAATGTTGTTCTGCTTACAAAATATTTTTTCACATATTTTCCTAACAAAACGTTCTAAGAAACATCCATCAAATAATGAAAAAAAAAAAAAAAAAAAAAAAATATATATATATATATATATATATATATATATATATATATAATAAAATAGAAGAAATAATAAAGAAAGAATTAAAGAAAGAAAAATAAAACATCTCAAAAGAAATTGTTGCACTTTTGTTGATAGAGAAAAGGGGGAGGACAGTTATTAAACAAAATGCCGCTTCATGTGCATGCTGGAGCAACACCACCTGTCTGTAGCCTTCTACAGAAAGTGTTGGCTAGGGTAATAGTATTCACAGAAACAAGAAGCTTTCAAAACATGGAAATGCTAAAGATTAAAAAAAAAAAAAAAAAATAGAATTGATTGAGATTTCTACTATCCCTCTGATGGGGGAGATGTCAACAGAGTTTCACATTTTCTTCAAGCGTTTATTGTCTGTTCAGAATTGCTGATGGTAAGTATTGAAGTAGATACAGAAAATAACATTATGTGTTCTAGTCCGAAGTGACAAAGAAGAACTAAAATATAAGAATTTGAGATTTTTATGATAATGATATGGAATTTTGAGAATTCATGTGAAAATAGTGACAAGCGAGATTGACAAGGCCTGCAAATATAAAACTAAAATATGTGTAAATTCATTTAATTTCTTTCAAAATGAATCGAAAAATTAATTTATTAAAAAAAAATGAATAAGTGAAAATATTTATATATAATTAACACTTAAAGTCACCAATTATTACTCTGAAAATTTGATTTAAATTTCAGTTATGAAACAAATATAATTGATTAGGCAAAAATTTTTGAAAAAAAATTTTTTTTTTTTCAGTCAAACTTATGAATAATATATATATACACAATATGAGAGGTTTATTCATCATTGAAATAAAATTATATAAAGAAAAATAAAAACCGATTAAAAATCCGATTAATCGATTAATGAACTACGATTAACCCAGTTAAAACTTTTAATCGATTCCCACCCCTATATTTAAACTTTCTCATTGTAAATTCGAACATAATTTGCTTTAGATAGTGTTTATGATGCTTGAATCTTGTTTAACACAAAGATGTTGACATGGAAAGTACCAGTATAGCAGTAAGAAGATTTATCAAATATGGGAAATTATTTTTTTTTGGAAAAACATCTTTCAAAAACAGAAATAATTGTTAATTTTTCAGAAAACATTAAACTCATACTATTCATTCAATACATCAGCAATGTCATCTTTTATACCAAGACAAGAAGGTGGGAGGAAAAACAAAAATATAGGGATAAAAAATATTGTAAATGTATGAAATTTTTTTTGTCAGTCTGTCGTAACTGGTCACCAATGGATATATAGTCAGCCTGGCACCCGGAATTTGTCGGACACTGGTTATATATTATATTAATTAATTAATTATAATTGCTTTTTAAATTAAAAAATCTTCAAACATTTTTTTTCCCTTATGGTGGCAAAATATAAAGGGTGAAAATTGAAAGAGATTGTGTTGTTCTGATTTTATTTTTCCACTTTACCTAATTTTTTCCATTTTTGCCAATTTTTTCCATTTTTTCCACTTTTTGCCATGTCCTGGCAAAAATGCATTTTTGCCGTCAAAAACCCAACCCTGCGTCTTCACATGATTACAATAATCTTTCTCTTAATAATTGTCTACATATTGGACCTAATCTTTATGAAGATATTTTTGACATTTTGTCTAGATTTAGATTTCATACCGTAGCCTTTACTGCGGACATGAAACAAGCTTTTTTACAAATTTTGATAGACGAGGAAGATAGGGACGTAACACGATTTTTGTTTACAGAAAGTCCTCACGAAGGCACCTCTCCCCTTCAGATTTTTAGATTCACTAGAGTTTTGTTTGGACTTAATTGCAGTCCTTTCTTATTAGCTGCGACGATAAAACATCATTTGAAAAATTTTAGCGACACACATAGGGAGACTGTTAGTTTTTTAAATGAAAACATTTATGTAGATGACATAATAGGAAGCCACCCATCAGTAGAGAAGGCTTTAACTACAAGTCTAGACTCACTTAGTATCTTTAAAGACGCGAGTAGGCAACTTCACAAATTTCATACAAATTCGACACGATTACATGAACTTTGGGTACAAAAAAATGTTATTAGCAAGGATTCTAAAATATTTGAAGAAAATGATCCCCCTAATAAAGTTTTGGGTTTAGGGTGGAATAACTTGAAAGACACTCTCTATTTTGATTGTAGGGATTTAATAAACCTAGTTTCTAAACAGATAAATACTAAAAGGTTTGTTTTACAAGTACTAGGCAAAATTTATGACCCTATCGGTTTCCTAGGGCCCTACACTTTAAGAGTTAAATGCCTTATGCAGATGATCTGGAAGACTGGTCTTGATTGGGATGGTACATTGCCTGAAGATTTGAAAAAAAATATGGAAAGACTGGTGTAATGAAGTAAATCATCTTTCTAAATTTTCTGTGCCGAGATATTATTTTTCTGATTTTCCAGAATTTAACATCGGTGATTTGCAACTACACGTTTTCTCAGATGCTAGTATCAAAGCATTTGGCACTGTTGCCTATTTTAGAATTAAAGAAATCTCGAATGAAAAATGCAAAACGATATTCGTTGCTTCCAAAAATAGAGTAGCGCCTTTGAAAAATCTCACGCTACCTAAACTTGAACTCACAGCTGCATTGTTGGCAGCTAAACTAGGTCATAATATTTTGAGAGCTCTGAAATTAGATATACCCACGTTTTACTGGACAGACTCAATGATCGCTTTTTTTTGGATTAGAGGTTCTCCAGAAAAGTTTAAGCCGTTTGTGCAGAATAGAGTACAAGATATTCGTGAATTGACATCTCCTTCAAATTGGAGGCACTGTCCCGGTTCGTCTAATCCTGCCGACCTTGTATCCAGAGGTGCAAAGATCATAAAATTAATTAATGATAGATTGTGGTTCAATGGGCCTGAATGGCTCAGTTCACCCCCCCGAACTTTGGCCTAAGCCTGATGATAAACAAAAGCTAGATGTAGAAAGCTTAGAATATAGAAAAAAGATAAAAGAAACACTCCTTTTCAATTGCATGACAGAACAACTAGAAAACCCCATTGATATCAGAAAATACAGCAGTTTAGAAAAATTAATCAGAGTTACAGCTTGGGTAAAAAGATTTATTAAGAGGATCAAAAAAAATTCCAGAACTTAACAGTACATTGACAACCGAAGAACTAATAGAAGCTGAGAAACATTTGATATCGAATGAACAAAAGTGGTACTTTAAAAATGAATTTCACTCCCTAATAAATGAAGAAATTATTGATAAAAATTCTTCCCTTAGCAACTTAACTTCTTATCTAGATGATGAAAAAATGATGCGGCTCGGCGGGAGATTAGAGTTTAGTGATTTACAGCTAGAAGAAAAACATCCCATCATTCTCCCCAAACAGTCGTGGTTGACTACCTTGATTATAAGAAATGAACATGAAAAAATAATGCATGGAGGAGTATCTGGAACATTGTCAAAAATACGGTCTAAATATTGGATTCCCAAAGGTCACCAGTTAGTTAAAAGTGTCCTGAATAAACGTATTATATGTAGAAAATACCTTTCCAGACCAACAGATCAGATCACTGCTCCACTACGCCGTGACAGAATAACAGAGTCGCCCCCTTTCTCCATATTTTCATTGACTTTGCTG
>CAWVNO010000665.1:0-13391 GCA_963930645.1 Salticus scenicus | reverse complement strand
ACCAATCGAATTAATTTAACAGAATTTGATACTTGGTTGGACCTTGGTCTGACATGGTACCTATTAGCTTCTGGGACCCTACAACGAGCACTTCGTAATCTTTTCACTGCCGAGTTCTAGCCGAGAATTCTGTGCTGTGACGTCATTTTTCGACAATCACCAAAAAGTGCTACAACGAACTCATCGTAAGCTTCTCACTGCCGGTATCTATCTTCGTTATCTACCTTTGAAATCTCACCCACTGAAAGCTAGTGAAATCGCGATTACGAAGTGAGAACTTAGTCAGCCATTTTTAGTACAAAAAACCGATGAATTAAAAAATAAAAAATATGTACGTATGTCATACTTTTTGAAAAGAACTTTCAAAACTATTAATTTTTTGTGTGAAGTCTGTATACATTTAATGATTAGATTTAAAGATATTTGATTATTAAGATTACGAGTGACAATAAGTCTGTTGCTTTTACCTTGAAACAATAAAACAAAAATAACCCTAAAAATTAAAGACTAAAGAATAAATTTCTGAAAATAATCATTTTTGACATCCTCAGAACTATAAATTCTAATTTAAATCATATGAATTCATCGTTCATAATATAATAATTGTAAAAATGCTCATTTAAGGAAAAATATCATAAAGAACATAAGGAGATCGTCATACGTCTCCTAGTGGCTTGGACACAGAGCATTTCGTTTCAAACCGGCAGTACCAGGGTTCAAACCCCATTAACTCTGTTTCAGATTTTTTTTTTTTTTTTTTTTTTTTTTTTATTATCAATTATTATATATATGAAGAAAAATAAATTAATTTAAAATGAGTAATTTGCCAGATGTAAGTTTTAATTTAGCAATTATTTTCTACTTCATTATTAATTGAATTTAACTTTTGTTTCAGTATAAATTCAAATAAATATTTCAAAAGTAACCATTAAAAGTAATCCATTCAATAACAAGAAATTAAATAAATAATTTTAAAGAAAAAATATTTCTGTTTAAAGTTTAATTTTTGTTTAATGACTTTTCAAAAGCAGAAAAGAGATCAAACATTTTACTTTTAAACTATTTAATTTGAACTAAAAAAACGAAAAAAAAGGAGGGGGGAGGATTTTTATTTTTGTTAAATTAAATTAATAATTTAAAAAAATATATATATATTATGAAATTAACTTAAGCATTTTTATTTATTTATTTTGTTACTTGTATACATACTCTAACAAAATATTTGAGAGGATAACTTATGGGGGAAAATTATATTAGTTACAATTTTAACTTCTGGTAAATAATAAATAAAATTAAATGTAGAAAAAAAAAAAAAAAAAAAAAAAAAAAAGAAGTCGAAATATAAGCATTTTTTAAATTATTTTATTTCAATGAGAAAGATAAAAAAAAGATAAAGAAAGAAAAAATAAAGAAAGAAAGATTTTCTTTCTTTCTTTCTTTCTCTCCCCTAACTATTAAATTAAATATTCGTATATTTCTTATTAGTAATAAAGTAAAAAAAAAAAAAAAAAAAAAAATAGGAGGGGGGATTTCATTTTTGTTAAATTAAATTAATAATTTAAAAAAAATTATATATTATCAAATTAACTTAAGTTTCATTATATATTTATTTTGTTGCTTGTATACATACTCTAACAAACTATTTGAAAGGATAACTTATGGGGGAAAATTATATTAGTTACAATTTTAACTTCTGGCAAATAATAAATAAAATTAAATGTAGAAAAAAAAAAAAAGTCGAAATATAAGCATTTTTTTAAATTATTTTATTTCGATGAGAAAGAAACAAAAAAAAAAAAAGAAAAAAGAAAAAAGAAAGAAAGAAAGAAAGAGAGAAAGAAAGAGAGAAAGAAAGAAAGAAAGATTTTCTTTATTTTTTCTCTCCTCTAACCATTAAATTAAATATTAGTATATTTCTTATTAGTAATAGAATAAATTAAGGAATTGCTAATATGTGGAATATTGTGCATAAAATACATACATATATAAATAAAACTTTTTATTTTTTTAATGCAATAAAATATACGCATGTATATAAACTATTATCCCTTGCCAGGGATTCAATTTGGGAACCCTCGGTTAAATTTTTTTAAGGCAATAAGCAAGTTCTTTAATCAACGCACTTTAATATGTAAAATTCATGGGGGGGGGGGGAGGGAAGGGAAGCTAAAAATCCATAGTAAAAGCACGGGATGAAAAGGAAAAAGAACTCACAAAAGATACAGCAAAGGAGCCACCTTAGTTATCATAATTATATTCTCTTTAAGATAGGATTGCTATGAAACTAGCATTACGAACGATTAATTCACATGATTTAGCATAAATTTAAAGGTCTGAGAACTACAAAAGTGATTATTTTTAGAAATTTATTCTTCAGTCTTTAATAGACTATTTTTTCTTAATTAATGCTCTTGGTTTTTGTGATAAAAGCACCACAGTTATATATATATATATATTATACGCAATGTTGCATGTATTAGCAATTCCCTAATATCTCTTATTACTAACAAGGAAAATATGAATATTTAATTTAAATGTTAAAAAAAAAAAAAAAAAAAAAAAAAAAAAATCCCCCCCCCCTTTTCTGAATGAAATAAAATAATATATATGTATATATATATATATATATATATATATATTACATTTAAATTTAATTATAGTTATTATATACCAGAAGCTACAATTTGTAACTAATTTAATTTTCCGCCCATAAATTATTATTATCCCTTCAAATATTTCGCTAGAGTAAGAGCACGTACACCAATAATAAAATAAATAAATAAAAATGTTTAAGTTAATTTGATAATGCATAATTTATCATTATTATTATTATTGTTGTTGTTATTAATTTAATTTAACAAAAATGGAACTTTCTTCTACTTCTCTCTCTCTCTCTCTTTTATTTTTTTTTTCCTCTTCTTTCTGTTAGTTTAAATAAAATAATTAAAAAATAAAATGTTTGATCATTTTTCTGTTTTTGAAAAGTTATTAAACAGAAATTAAACTTTAAACTGATATATTTTTTCTTTATTATTTATTTCTTTATTCTTAATTTAATCTCTTGTTATTGTGTATATATGTATTATTTAACTTACTAATTTTTTTCTACTTAATTATTCATTAAATTTAACTTTTTTGTTTTAATTAAATTAAAAAAATATTTAAAAAAAAGCAATTAAATTTTAAAACTAAAATGCTTACTTTTGAAATATTTACTTGAATTTATACTGAAATAAAAGTTAAATTCAACTAATAATGAAGTAGAAATTAATTGCTGAATTAAAACTTACGACTGGCAAATTATTTATTTTAGACTTCTTTTTTCCAGACTTATAAATAAAAAATTAAAAAAAAAAAAAAAACCTAAAAATGACGCAACGGGGTTTGAACCCGGGTACCGCCGATCTGAAATGAGATGCTCTGCGTCCAAGCCACTAGGAGACATATAGTGTTCTATTAAAACAGGAATAAACTACTACGTCAGAAACGCCAAAGAAAAATTATTGAGGTGCATACAGCTGTTTCGGTAGCCTAAAGCGTACCGTCATCAGTGCAAAAAAATAATTCTGAATCTGGAGAAGTACTCGTATATATAGGAGAGGGACCGGATTTAGTTCAACCAATAGGATTACGGAAGAGGTGGGGAGTGTGGCCAATAGGAATTAAGGAATGTGTAGCTGTGTAAACAGTAGAAAAATTAAGGAAATGTGGACTGAATGTAAAATTTCCAACAATCAGACAAATAGGGAACAGCGAAATCACAATTTACAAGGTTTTTAAAATTTTTATAAATATGAAAAGCTTCAAAGAAATCGAGTTCATGAATGGATTTAGGTCTGCAAATTATTTTAGCTGAATTAAATTTAAAATTATGATTTTCCTCCCAGCAATGTTTAGAAATAGCCGATTTGTTGGTTTCTTGTTTGCGGACGTAATTCATATGTTCTTTTAGACGAAATTTAAGACTGCGTTTAGTTTGGCCAATATATGATAAACCACACTGACAGGATATACTATAAATGCCCAAGAATTCTTGGGGCATTTATAGTATATCCTGTCAGTGTGGTTTATCATATATTGGCCAAACTAAACGCAGTCTTAAATTTCGTCTAAAAGAACATATGAATTACGTCCGCAAACAAGAAACCAACAAATCGGCTATTTCTAAACATTGCTGGGAGGAAAATCATAATTTTAAATTTAATTCAGCTAAAATAATTTGCAGACCTAAATCCATTCATGAACTCGATTTCTTTGAAGCTTTTCATATTTATAAAAATTTTAAAAACCTTGTAAATTGTGATTTCGCTGTTCCCTATTTGTCTGATTGTTGGAAATTTTACATTCAGTCCACATTTCCTTAATTTTTCTACTGTTTACACAGCTACACATTCCTTAATTCCTATTGGCCACACTCCCCACCTCTTCCGTAATCCTATTGGTTGAACTAAATCCGGTCCCTCTCCTATATATACGAGTACTTCTCCAGATTCAGAATTATTTTTTTGCACTGATGACGGTACGCTTTAGGCTACCGAAACAGCTGTATGCACCTCAATAATTTTTCTTTGGCGTTTCTGACGTAGTAGTTTATTCCTGTTTTAATATTCCAACGCCAAGTCTCCTGCTATTATATAGTGTTCTACTTATGTTATTTATAACAGAGTCCTTAAATGAGCATTTTTACAATTATTTTATTATGAATGGTGAATTCACATGATTTAACTTAGAATTTATAGCTCTGAGGACGTCAAAATTGATTATTTTCAGAAAGTTATTCTTTAGTCGTTAATTTTAGGGTTATTTTTGTTTTATTATTTTAAGGTGATAGCAACAGACCTATCGTCACTCGTAAACTTCCTAATCAAATATCTTTAAAGCAAATTATTAAACTTGTATAGTGTTCACACAAAAAATTTATAATTTTGAAAGTTCTTTTCAAAAAAGTATAACTTATGTTCATCATTTTTGTTTTTTAAATCACCAGTTTTTATTAAAACATGGCTGACAATATCTGAGCGTATTCCTTTTCGACCATTCACGCACTGTGATTGGTCAGATAGTATACGAAGCTGAAACTCGCGAAAAGTTTTCGAGTATGGAGGTGAGATTTTACTTCACTGTGATTGGTTAATGCTATCCGATTTCGAATGAATCTCAAACTCACCGTTTAGCTCTCGATAAGCGCTCACGATCAGTTCATTGTAGGGCCAAAAGTGATTGTCGTAAACATTTTGGTGAGATCTTCCAAACTCGGCATCGTGAAGTTCTCACGTCGTGAGCTTTACGAAGTGTTCGTTGTACGCCCCCTGGGGCCCTACAATGAGCACTTCGTAATCTTTTCACTGCCGAGTTCTAGCCGAGAATTCTGTGCTGTGACGTCATTTTTCGACAATCACCAAAAAGTGCTACAACGAACTCATCGTAAGCTTCTCACTGCCGGTATCTATCTTCGTTATCTACCTTTGAAATCTCACCCACTGAAAGCTAGTGAAATCGCGATTACGAAGTGAGAACTTAGTCAGCCATTTTTAGTACAAAAAACCGATGAATTAAAAAATAAAAAATATGTACGTATGTCATACTTTTTGAAAAGAACTTTCAAAACTATTAATTTTTTGTGTGAAGTCTGTATACATTTAATGATTAGATTTAAAGATATTTGATTATTAAGATTACGAGTGACAATAAGTCTGTTGCTTTTACCTTGAAACAATAAAACAAAAATAATCCTAAAAATTAAAGACTAAAGAATAAATTTCTGAAAATAATCATTTTTGACATCCTCAGAACTATAAATTCTAATTTAAATCATATGAATTCATCGTTCATAATATAATAATTGTAAAAATGCTCATTTAAGGAAAAAAATCATAAAGAACATAAGGAGATCGTCATACGTCTCCTAGTGGCTTGGACACAGAGCATTTCGTTTCAAACCGGCAGTACCCGGGTTCAAACCCCATTAACTCTGTTTCAGATTTTTTTTTTTTTTTTTTTTTTTTTTTCCAATTATTATATATATGAATAAAAATAAATTAATTTAAAATGAGTAATTTGCCAGATGTAAGTTTTAATTTAGCAATTATTTTCTACTATGAATTGAATTTAACTTTTGTTTCAGTATAAATTCAAATAAATATTTCAAAAGTAACCATTAAAAGTAATCCATTCAATAACAAGAAATTAAATAAATAATTTTAAAGAAAAAATATTTCTGTTTAAAGTTTAATTTTTGTTTAACGACTTTTCAAAAGCAGAAAAGAGATCAAACATTTTACTTTTAAACTATTTAATTTGAACTAAAAAAACGAAAAAAAAAGGAGGGGGGAGGATTTTTATTTTTGTTAAATTAAATTAATAATTTAAAAAATATATATATATATATTATCAAATTAACTTAAGCATTTTTATTTATTTATTTTGTTACTTGTATACATACTCTAACAAAATATTTGAGAGGATAACTTATGGGGGAAAATTATATTAGTTACAATTTTAACTTCTGGTAAATAATAAATAAAATTAAATGTAGAAAAAAAAAAAAAAAAAAAGAAGTCGAAATATAAGCATTTTTTAAATTATTTTATTTCAATGAGAAAGATAAAAAAAAGATAAAGAAAGAAAAAATAAAGAAAGAAAGATTTTCTTTCTTTCTTTCTTTCTCTCTTCTAACTATTAAATTAAATATTCGTATATTTCTTATTAGTAATAAAGTAAAAAAAAAGGAGGGGGGATTTCATTTTTGTTAAATTAAATTAATAATTAAAAAAAATTATATATTATCAAATTAACTTAAGTTTTATTATATATTTATTTTGTTGCTTGTATACATACTCTAACAAAATATTTGAAAGGATAACTTATGGGGGAAAATTATATTAGTTACAATTTTAACTTCTGGCAAATAATAAATAAAATTAAATGTAGAAAAAAAAAAAAAAAAAAAAAAAAAAAAGTCGAAATATAAGCATTTTTTTAAATTATTTTACTTTGATGAGAAATAAACAAAAAAAAAAAAAAAAAAAAAAAGAAAGAAAGAAAGAAAGAAAGAAAGAAAGATTTTCTTTCTTTATTTATTTTTTCTCTCCCCTAACCATTAAATTAAATATTAGTATATTTCTTATTAGTAATAGAATAAATTAAGGAATTGCTAATATGTGGAATATTGTGCATAAAATACATACATATATAAATAAAACTTTTTATTTTTTTAATGCAATAAAATATACGCATGTATATAAACTATTATCCCTTGCCAGGGATTCAATTTGGGAACCCTCGGTTAAATTTTTTTAAGGCAATAAGCAAGTTCTTTAATCAACGCACTTTAATATGTAAAATTCATGGGGGGGGGGAGGGAAGGGAAGCTAAAAATCCATAGTAAAAGCACGGGATGAAAAGGAAAAAGAACTCACAAAAGATACAGCAAAGGAGCCACCTTAGTTATCATAATTATATTCTCTTTAAGATAGGATTGCTATGAAACTAGCATTACGAACGATTAATTCACATGATTTAGCATAAATTTAAAGGTCTGAGAACTACAAAAGTGATTATTTTTAGAAATTTATTCTTCAGTCTTTAATAGACTATTTTTTCTTAATTAATGCTCTTGGTTTTTGTGATAAAAGCACCACAGTTATATATATATATATATATATATATATTATACGCAATGTTGCATGTATTAGCAATTCCCTAATATCTCTTATTACTAACAAGGAAAATATGAATATTTAATTTAAATGTTGAAAAAAAAAAAAAAAAAAAAAAAAAATCCCCCCCCCTTTTCTAAATGAAATAAAATAATATATATGTATATATATATATATATATATATATATATATATTACATTTAAATTTAATTATAGTTATTATATACCAGAAGCTACAATTTGTAACTAATTTAATTTTCCGTCCATAAATTATTATTATCCCTTCAAATATTTCGCTAGAGTAAGAGCACGTACACCAATAATAAAATAAATAAATAAAAATGTTTAAGTTAATTTGATAATGTATAATTTATTATTATTATTATTATTGTTGTTGTTATTAATTTAATTTAACAAAAATGGAACTTTCTTCTACTTCTCTCTCTCTTTTATTTATTTTTTTCCTCTTCTTTCTGTTAGTTTAAATAAAATAATTAAAAAATAAAATGTTTGATAATTTTTCTTCTTTTGAAAAGTTATTAAACAGAAATTAAACTTTAAACTGATATATATATATTTTTTTATTATTTATTTCTTTATTCTTAATTTAATCTCTTGTTATTGTGTATATATGTATTATTTAACTTACTAATTTTTTTCTACTTAATTATTCATTAAATTTAACTTTTTTGTTTTAATTAAATTAAAAAAATATTAAAAAAAAAAAATCAATTAAATTTTAAAACTAAAATGCTTACTTTTGAAATATTTACTTGAATTTATACTGAAATAAAAGTTAAATTCAACTAATAATGAAGTAGAAATTAATTGCTGAATTAAAACCTACGACTGGCAAATTATTTATTTTAAACTTCTTTTTTCCAGACTTATAAATAAAAAATTAAAAAAAAAAAAAAAACTAAAAAGGACACAACGGGGTTTGAACCTGGGTACCGCTGATCTGAAATGAGATGCTCTGCGTCCAAGCCACTAGGAGACGTATAGTGTTCTACTTATGTTATTTATAATAGAGTCCTTAAATGAGCATTTTTACAATTATTTTATTATGAATGATGAATTCACATGATTTAACTTAGAATTTATAGCTCTGAGGACGTCAAAATTGATTATTTTCAGAAAGTTATTCTTTAGTCTTTAATTTTAGGGTTATTTTTGTTTTATTATTTTAAGGTGATAGCAACAGACCTATCGTCACTCGTAAACTTCCTAATCAAATATCTTTAAAGCAAATTATTAAACTTGTATAGTGTTCACACAAAAAATTTATAATTTTGAAAGTTCTTTTCAAAAAAGTATAACTTATGTTCATCATTTTTGTTTTTTAAATCACCAGTTTTTATTAAAACATGGCTGACAATATCTGAGCGTATTCATTTTCGACCATTCACGCACTGTGATTGGTCAGATAGTATACGAAGCTGAAACTCGCGAAAAGTTTTCGAGTATGGAGGTGAGATTTTACTTCACTGTGATTGGTTAATGCTATCCGATTTCGAATGAATCTCAAACTCACCGTTTAGCTCTCGATAAGCGCTCACGATCAGTTCATTGTAGGGCCAAAAGTGATTGTCGTAAACATTTTGGTGAGATCTTCCAAACTCGGCATCGTGAAGTTCTCACGTCGTGAGCTTTACGAAGTGTTCGTTGTACGCCCCCAGGGGCCCTACAACGAGCACTTCGTAATCTTTTCACTGCCGAGTTCTTGCCGAGAATTCTGTGCTGTGACGTCATTTTTCGACAATCACCTAAAAGTGCTACAACGAACTCATCGTAAGCTTCTCACTGCCGGTATCTATCTTCGTGATCTACCTTTGAAATCTCACCCACTGAAAGCTAGTGAAATCGCGATTACGAAGTGAGAACTTAGTCAGCCATTTTTAGTACAAAAAACCGATGAATTAAAAAATAAAAAATATGTACGTATGTCATACTTTTTGAAAAGAACTTTCAAAACTATTAATTTTTTGTGTGAAGTCTGTATACATTTAATGATTAGATTTAAAGATATTTGATTATTAAGATTACGAGTGACAATAAGTCTGTTGCTTTTACCTTGAAACAATAAAACAAAAATAACCCTAAAAATTAAAGACTAAAGAATAAATTTCTGAAAATAATCATTTTTGACATCCTCAGAACTATAAATTCTAATTTAAATCATATGAATTCATCGTTCATAATATAATAATTGTAAAAATGCTCATTTAAGGAAAAAAATCATAAAGAACATAAGGAGATCGTCATACGTCTCCTAGTGGCTTGGACACAGAGCATTTCGTTTCAAACCGGCAGTACCCGGGTTCAAACCCCATTAACTCTGTTTCAGACTTTTTTTTTTTTTTCAATTATTATATATATGAAGAAAAATAAATTAATTTAAAATGAGTAATTTGCCAGACGTAAGTTTTAATTTAGCAATTATTTTCTACTTCATTATTAATTGAATTTAACTTTTGTTTCAGTATAAATTCAAATAAATATTTCAAAAGTAACCATTAAAAGTAATCCATTCAATAACAAGAAATTAAATAAATAATTTTAAAGAAAAAATATTTCTGTTTAAAGTTTAATTTTTGTTTAATGACTTTTCAAAAGCAGAAAAGAGATCAAACATTTTACTTTTAAACTATTTAATTTGAACTAAAAAAACGAAAAAAAAAGGAGGGGGGGGGAGGATTTTCATTTTTGTTAAATTAAATTAATAATTTAATATATATATATATATATTATCAAATTAACTTAAGCATTTTTATTTATTTATTTTGTTACTTGTATACATACTCTAACAAAATATTTGAGAGGATAACTTATGGGGGAAAATTATATTAGTTACAATTTTAACTTCTGGTAAATAATAAATAAAATTAAATGTAGAAAAAAAAAAAAAAAAAAAAGGAAGTCGAAATATAAGCATTTTTTAAATTATTTTATTTCAATGAGAAAGATAAAAAAAAAGATAAAGAAAGAAAAAATAAAGAAAGAAAGATTTTCTTTCTTTCTTTCTTTCTCTCCCCTAACTATTAAATTAAATATTCGTATATTTCTTATTAGTAATAAAGTAAAAAAAAAAAAAGGAGGGGGGATTTCATTTTTGTTAAATTAAATTAATAATTAAAAAATATATATATATTATCAAATTAACTTAAGTTTTATTATATATTTATTTTGTTGCTTGTATACATACTCTAACAAAATATTTGAAAGGATAACTTATGGGGGAAAATTATATTAGTTACAATTTTAACTTCTGGCAAATAATAAATAAAATTAAATGTAGAAAAAAAAAAAAAAAAAAAAAGTCGAAATATAAGCATTTTTTTAAATTATTTTATTTCGAAGAGAAAGAAACAAAAAAAAAAAAAAAAAAAAAAAGAAAAAAAAAAAAAAAAAAAGAAAGAAAGAAAGATTTTCTTTCTTTCTTTATTTTTTCTCTCCCCTAACCATTAAATTAAATATTAGTATATTTCTTATTAGTAATAGAATAAATTAAGGAATTGCTAATATGTGGAATATTGTGCATAAAATACATACATATATAAATAAAACTTTTTATTTTTTTAATGCAATAAAATATACGCATGTATATAAACTATTATCCCTTGCCAGGGATTCAATTTGGGAACCCTCGGTTAAATTTTTTTAAGGCAATAAGCAAGTTCTTTAATCAACGCACTTTAATATGTAAAATTCATGGGGGGGGGGAAGGGAAGGGAAGCTAAAAATCCATAGTAAAAGCACGGGATGAAAAGGAAAAAGAACTCACAAAAGATACAGCAAAGGAGCCACCTTAGTTATCATAATTATATTCTCTTTAAGATAGGATTGTTATGAAACTAGCATTACGAACGATTAATTCACATGATTTAGCATAAATTTAAAGGTCTGAGAATTACAAAAGTGATTATTTTTAGAAATTTATTCTTCAGTCTTTAATAGACTATTTTTTCTTAATTAATGCTCTTGGTTTTTGTGATAAAAGCACCACAGTTATATATATATATATATATATATATATATATTATACGCAATGTTGCATGTATTAGCAATTCCCTAATATCTCTTATTACTAACAAGGAAAATATGAATATTTAATTTAAATGTTGAAAAAAAAAAAAAAAAAAAAAAAAAAAAACCCTTTTCTGAATGAAATAAAATAATATATATGTATATATATATATATATATATATATATATATATATATATATTACATTTAAATTTAATTATAGTTATTATATACCAGAAGCTACAATTTGTAACTAATTTAATTTTCCGCCCATAAATTATTATTATCCCTTCAAATATTTCGCTAGAGTAAGAGCACGTACACCAATAATAAATAAATAAATAAAAATATTTAAGATAATTTGATAATGTATAATTTATTATTATTATTATTATTGTTGTTGTTATTAATTTAATTTAACAAAAATGGAACTTTCTTCTACTTCTCTCTCTCTCTCTTTTATTTAATTTTTTTTTTCATCTTCTTTCTGTTAGTTTAAATAAAATAATTAAAAAATAAAATGTTTGATCATTTTTCTGCTTTTGAAAAGTTATTAAACAGAAATTAAACTTTAAACTGATATATTTTTTCTTTATTCTTTATTTCTTTATTCTTAATTTAATCTCTTGTTATTGTGTGTATATGTATTATTTAACTTACTAATTTTTTTCTACTTAATTATTCATTAAATTTAACTTTTTTGTTTTAATTAAATTAAAAAAATATTTAAAAAAAAGCAATTAAATTTTAAAACTAAAATGCTTACTTTTGAAATATTTACTTGAATTTATACTGAAATAAAAGTTAAATTCAACTAATAATGAAGTAGAAATTAATTGCTGAATTAAAACTTACGACTGGCAAATTATTTATTTTAAACTTCTTTTTTCCAGACTTATAAATAAAAAATTAAAAAAAAAAAAAAAAAAAAAAAAACCTAAAAAAGACGCAACGGGGTTTGAACCCGGGTACCGCTGATCTGAAATGAGATGCTCTGCGTCCAAGCCACTAGGAGACGTATAGTGTTCTACTTATGTTATTTATAACAGAGTCCTTAAATGAGCATTTTTACAATTATTTTATTATGAATGATGAATTCACATGATTTAACTTAGAATTTATAGCTCTGAGGACGTCAAAATTGATTATTTTCAGAAAGTTATTCTTTAGTCTTTAATTTTAGGGTTATTTTTGTTTTATTATTTTAAGGTGATAGCAACAGACCTATCGTCACTCGTAAACTTCCTAATCAAATATCTTTAAAGCAAATTATTAAACTTGTATAGTGTTCACACAAACAATTTATAATTTTGAAAGTTCTTTTCAAAAAAGTATAACTTATGTTGATCATTTTTGTTTTTTAAATCCCCAGTTTTTATTAAAACATGGCTGACAATATCTGAGCGTATTCATTTTCGACCATTCACGCACTGTGATTGGTCAGATAGTATACGAAGCTGAAACTCGCGAAAAGTTTTCGAGTATGGAGGTGAGATTTTACTTCACTGTGATTGGTTAATGCTATCCGATTTCGAATGAATCTCAAACTCACCGTTTAGCTCTCGATAAGCGCTCACGATCAGTTCATTGTAGGGCCAAAAGTGATTGTCGTAAACATTTTGGTGAGATCTTCCAAACTCGGCATCGTGAAGTTCTCACGTCGTGAGCTTTACGAAGTGTTCGTTGTACGCCCCCTGACACCAGAAAT
>CAWVNO010000664.1:0-28008 GCA_963930645.1 Salticus scenicus | reverse complement strand
AAATATATTTTACTTTTATCTGCGCCCCCTTTCCCCCCAGATGTGTAATACACTCATAAAAAGTAAGTTATAGTTATAGAATATATCACTAAATCGATAAAAGGTGGTATAAAAAAAACCTTTTTACTTTCGTCTGCCCCCCCTCTTTAACCCCCCCCCACGAAGTATGTCTGACACTTAGTGTGATTTTTTCACAAATTGTATGTTATTATGCAAAGTTTTTGTTTAAATCTATAATAGGGTAGTTTAAAGAATAATATATTTTATTTTTATCTCCGCCCCCCCCCCCAGATGTGTAATACACTCATTATGATCTTCATGAAAAGTAAGTAGTAGTTATAGAATATATTATTAAATTCTCTAAAATGGTGATATAAAAATTCATTTTATTTTCCTCTGCCCGCCCCCCCTCCTAACCTCCCCCTCCAAGTATGTTTGACACTTATTGTAATTTTTTCATAAATTATACGTAATTATACAATTTTTTTTTTTTTTTTATCGATAATAGGGTAGTTTAAAAAAGAATATATTTCATTTTAATCTGCTCCCCCTTGCCCCCCCCCTCCCAGGTATATAATACACTCACTGTTATCTTCATAAAAATTAAGTGATAGTTATAAAATGTATCTTGAATTCGGTAAAATGGTGATATAAAAAAATCATTTTGTTTTCCTCTGCCCCTCCCCCTCTTTAACCCCTCCCCCACCCCTAAAGTATGTCTGACACCTACTGTAATTTTTTCACAAATTATACGTGATTATACGGTTTTTTGAATCGATAAAAGGATAGTATAAAGAAGAATGAAATCTATTTCCATATTCCCCCCCTTGCCCCTCCCCCCTCAGTACATAATGCACTCATTGTGATCTTCATAAAAAGTAAGTGATAATTATAGAATATATCATAAATCGGTAAAACGGTGATATAAAAGATAATTTTATTTTCCTCTTCCCCACCCTCCCCCTTTAAATCCCCCCCCAAGTTTGCCTGACACTTATTATCATTTTTTTCGCAAATTGTACGTGATTATACAAAGTTTCATTAAAATCGGAGAGTGTTTTTGTAAAAACAATTATTTTCTTTCGATCAGCTCCTGCTCCCCCTCCCCCCCTCTTCCCCGAGGTATATACTAAATGAATGTTGTACCAAATCAATTGAAATTTCTAAATGTGTAATTTGAAAGCCATTTTTTAAATTCATTATTTGATATTTATTATTTTGCGATTTGCGAATTGGAAAAGTGCCCTTTTTTCCGGTGCCCTTTTTTCCGGGTGCCATTTTTTCCGGTGCCCTTTTTACCGGTGCCCTTTTTTCCGGGTGCCCTTTTTTCCGGTGCCCTTTTTTCCAGGATCCTTCAGATACATGCTTGTCTTAGAAGTCATCATTAGCGAGTGCGTGAACACGCATTTAATTGATGATTCCGAGAGAATCCTTTAGAACATATTTCACAAACATATAGCTTTCCTCCTGTAAGATTTCGTAAATGCGCATTTAAATCAACCTTCTCAACTCAATGAATCCTTCAGAACATATTTCACACACGTACGGCTTTTCGCCTGTGCGTATGCGTAAATGCACATTTAAATTGCTCTTGTCAGAAATCCTTTAGAACCGATTTCATACACATACGGCATTCCACTTACGTGACTGCATGAATGCGTTTTTTAACCTTTCTTTAGGGAGAACGCTTTAGAACATATTTTTCACACATATGGCTTTTCTTCTGTGTGAATGTGTAGATTTATGCTTAAAAGGACTTTCCAGAAAAGACTTCACATTTCTCACGCACGCGTGGCTTTTCTTCTATGTTAGTGCATACATGTATATTTAAATTTTCCATTTTTGACCTTCCTTTATCATGAAAAACGGCAGTTTTTCGAGTGACGCAAGCGGAAGGATAATATATAATCCGCGTTTGTAATGATCGATAGATGGCGCTTTTTTAGCTTTTGTTGTTAGTAAATATTATTGCCACGTGTATTTATTATTGTTGTTTTTGTTATTCTACTTAATATTCGTAGCACGGATTAGGATTTAATCCGTGATTCGTAGTATAATTTCACCGCCATTACATCATAGATACAATCGCGGATACAGTTACCAACTGCTTGAGAAAGAAGAAAAAATAATAAGAATGAATCATATTTTCTATACCAATGTATCATATTCTTGTGACGTCATGGTCACGTGACATGGGGAAAGAATGATTTTACCCACAATATAAGGCTTGCTGAAATAGGAGATCACTTTTTTTTTCTTCTAATTCATTTTATGTAATGCCCACAGCAAGCCCACTTAACAAAAGATTAAGTAACATTTGAATAGCATATAATACCTAAGTAAGCATCTGAAATGCATTCATAAAATTAAAACTTTACTTATACAAATTATTTATCAAGTTTAATAAGAAATCATTTATCAAGCAAAAAACAAACGTACAGTCGGCTGCAAAATTATTCGAGCACTAGCAATAATCCTTGCCAAAAAAAAGTACACTTAATACAGCTTTGTTAAATAAATCCTTGTCGAGTCATGTTCTTAATCAATCTAAGAACATGATTCGACAAGGATTTACTTAGTAAAACAGTCTTAAGTGTACTTTTTAAATATAGGAATTATTGGCTAGTGCTCGAATAATTTTGCAGCCGACTGTATAATTTCGAACTCTACCACAGCAACAACTTTCTAGGTGAAGCATACCATCAATGTACTATATTCTTAAATAAATACAGTCGGCTGCAAAATTATTCGAGCACTAGCCAATAATTCCTATATTTAAAAAGTACACTTAAGACTGTTGTGCTAAGTAAATCCTTGTCGAATCATGTTCTTAGACTGATTAGGAACATGACTCGACAAGGATTTATTTAACAAAGCTGTATTAAGTGTACTTTTTTTTGGCAAGGATTATTACTAGTGCTCGAATAATTTTGCAGCCGACTGTATATCAGAAAACTGAACAGGGTCTATATTAACACTTGCAATGGCTACAGATTATTTAACTCTTTTAATAAAACAGTGTTCGCATTTCTTTTTTTTTTTCGTCTATTTTTTATTAACATTCATTTATTGTTACAATCAGATGAATATTAAAAAATATGAGGGCAATCCTCCTCTTTATATCTTCAAATTTTAAGAACATTCCATTAGGTGATCTATGAATTTATGAATACGCATATTATACATAAAATGGACATTAATAATTAAATTTTTGCTATAAGCAGCATTATTTAATTGTAAACTTCTTTGGTATTTATAAATATCGACTATAACGAAGAGTTTATACTCCTTATATATACATTTTTTTTCTCTGAGATCACGTATTAAAGAACATTATACAGTCACAGTGTACTTTATTTACGATTTGCAAATCTTTGCAAGTTAAAATGACGCTTACTTTAAAAGTTATGAATTTATATAATGAGTAAATTGAGAATATAAATGTTCACAAAAAAGCTTACAAGTAAATTAAAATGTAAATATGCAATCCGAATTATGGGGGTCAATTCTGGGTACGTACGTTGCGATAAGTCGGCGAATTGTGACGTCACTGAAATCTGTTATCACATCGCATGCTATAGTCGCATGCGACCAAAAGAGCTATTCTTGGACCACCATTTTCGCAAGTTCGACAAGCCAGAGTGCGATATTTAGCATGCGATAGAGTTGTTACGGCTCCTCCCAACTGTCAATCATTTTCAGCTATTACGATAGCAGATATTCCGATATAACCAATGGAAAAGTTTCATCAAAATAATGTTGTTTAGTAAACAGTAGCAGTTTGACAGTAATGGCTGACAACGATGCAAAGTATGTTGAAATGACATTAATGCAAAGATATCACGCACCAATTATATTTTAGAGAATCTTCGTCATTTTTCTTATATTTCGAATTATACTGAAAATATTTGTATCACATTATTTTGTATCCTGCGATGCTTTTTTATTCTAATTGTGCCATTGATTTATAAGGACTGCATGTAGTTTTTTTTCAACGAACTATTTTTGATGTAGAAGAGCTAGTGTCATTTCTACAAAATTTTCCAGAAAATTGAATAGATAGTTTCTGAAATCATTGTTTTGGAAGAAATGCTTTATACCAAGCAAAGCACTGTGATAAATATTAATCTTTGAGGAAAGGCAAAAAGCTAGTGGGACAGTCTTGTGTACAGTGCTTTTTTTTATATTAGGCAATGCATTAGATTGTCCTTCTATGCAAATATTGCTTACAAAAAAAAAACGAAAGTCTAATTTTTTAAGTTTAAATTTAATTTATTTTTGCTTTTAATCAATTATCATTAGTAAAATTATGATTGTATGTCTAATATATACCTCATTTTAATAGTTAAATATTAGCTTACACTTATATTCACTTACCAGTATTAACATTTTTAATATAAATCTACAAAACGTTTTGAATATGTTTATTATATTGTGTAATAAGTGAATTCATCTTTTTTTACTTCCTTAAAAATTAGTGTAATAAAACTGATATACGTTTTACTATAACATGATAATATACTATGGTATCATGCATATATGTTGCTATACCGTAAACATTGCTGGAAATTGTATGTTATAGTTCTTTCCCAGAATTGTACATAATAATTCGAATGCATTAATGGTTCATCACATTAAATACGAACTTGGAAAAAAATACTTAAAATCATATTATAAATTTTACTTATGATTATTTACTGATTCAGATTTCTTTTAAACATCTTGTAACTAGTGCAGAACGTCAAGTCGCTTTACTCATAACAGGGTTCATACTCCTCAGGGAAAACCTGGAAAACAGGGAATACTCACGGAATTTGGAATTTTTTAAAAAAAGTCAAGGAAAATAAAAATTTTCATTGAAAGTCAGGGAAAATCAGTTACAAAATCTGAAAAAGCAAATGTTTTTTTTTCTCTTGAGTTATGTTTTTCTTGTTTAGCTTCGTATCAAAATTTAAATCATTAGGTATTATGAAAATATGTACGTAAATAATGATTTCTACCTGAATTTCTATCATGATCGGCAGTAATATGACATCATACAGTGAACGTAGCTGTATTTTGTCCTGTCTAGAAGAGCATTTCTTGTAATATGTTGCTAATATTTTCTTGAAAATTGTCTGGAAACTCAGGGAATTTTTTTCCTATATTTGAGTATTAACCCTGCATAAGCATGACTTACGCGTGTATTCTTGTCAAACGCCGCAAACTAGCGAGACCTCACTCAAGCGAGCGCTACTAGTTGTGGGGGATAACGAGAGGCAAGGGGAAAGCACTCCCAGAGCGATTCTTCTCAAACGCGTTTCTAGTACCGCTATTGATGACGTCACGGACCGGTCGTATATAGATAAGCGAAAACTAGTAGCTTAAAGATTCGATTTTTAGTCGAAATGTTTCAGCATCAACCAATCAAAATGTTTGAAAATGACCGGGTGAAAAGTCAGGTTTCGGTTATCCGAGAATCTGTTTTGTTGACGGAGTGTTTTGTTTTAATAAAATAGATTGTTTGAAAGTTTCTTTTCAATATTTTGATACTCGAAACCTCAAGATTCTTATCAGCAGAATTTACTTTTGATGAAATCGAAAAAAATCTCTGAACTTAATTCAGAAGCGTTAAATAGATAAATTGCTTCCTACAATAAAAGGGCATAGTGAAAAGTGCAAAATTTAGCTAAAAAATTAAATATAAAGCTGTTTTTTTTTTTTTTTCTTGAATTTACAAAATCTGTAGAAAGAAAAAAGTAAATACTTTATAATTTATTTCTTCAAATCAGTTCCTTAAAACAAGATTTTTTTTTTTTTTTTTTTTTTTTTTTTTCCCTAAGATTTAAGCATGACAAGTTTTTAAACGGAAATGAAAAATATTTTTCTGCTACAAAAAAGTTTTAAAAAATATTACAAAGCCTTATAAACATTAAAATATATTAATGCGGTAAGGGTTTTTCAAGGCAAAAATTAGAAGCTTTTTCTGAATTCTTCACAAAATTTAAACTCTTTTTACTAATTTGGAGCATTACAAACTTTACTCATTAAAAGATGTTCTCACCTTTAAATTCCCCTATAATACAAGAGAACTTTCTGAAATAAATTTCAAAAAAGAAAATATATATAAATATTATGAAATGTATAATTTTCAAGAAAATATATTCATTTAAAAAAAGATTAACAGAATTTTGCAGTAAAAAATGTATTCAAGTAATTAAATTTTCAGCTTTTCATTGAAAAAAAAAAAAGTTTTTGCTTCCTGACTAATAGTTATAAAATTCTACGCAAAAGAGAATATATTTTAATGCGATAGTAATTTTTTTAATCTATTCTTCCACAGGAAAACATGCAGCATCCGTTTCATTCCCTAGCATCGGTTACTATAACCATTTCTTAAAATTTCTTTAATATAACTTTAACATAGGAGCCCCTTGGCAGCTTTTAAATTTTTTTTGTCGTTGTGGCAATACATTAAAACTGATGTCGCAATTGTGTAAGCAAAAATTTGGGGAGAAATATCCGAGCTAGTGTGGTGCTGAATTTAAGGTTTTGCCAAAAAATTCTGTACTGCAGCTGTTCCATTTTTTTTTTTTTTTGGGGGGGGGGGGGGGAGGGGGTTATATTTTCCTCAATTTTATTTAAATAATAATAATTAAAAAAATTTCAACGTCTTTCTTTCTTTTTTCGATGTGAAAAGAAATGTATTTACTTATTTACTTTTGGCATTTTATTTTTTTTTATTTTTTAAGGGGGGGGGGGGGGTCATTTAAAATATCACTATTGTTCATTATTATAAAAGAAAATAGTTTTATAAATCACAGTTCAATTTTATTATTTAAAACTTTTACAGGTCTATGTAAATTTTTAGTTTGAATATTATTGCAGTTAATATATTTACCTAATTATAAATCTATAATTACACTAATCAAAATAAATAAAGTAAATATTATATAGGGAAAGGATGGTGAGGAATAATATGTTTCAATTAAAATTCAAATATTATTACTGTTTTAAAATGCTTCAATATATAATTAAAATATTAAATCAAAATTCTGATTACTGTTTCACAGAAAAATTATAGAATCTCATAAAAAATTGAGAAAAGTTAGATTTTGATGAAATCCTACAAATTTCCTTTTTTGTACCCGGGGTATTATTGAAGATAAGGGTGTGTGTGCATTCATGATTTTATGACAGAATCGTGCAGAAGGATTTAATAATACATCAAAAGCATAGATTTGTGTGTGTGAGCGGAGGGGGGGGGCTTTTAAGCTTACACCTGGCTGCAGTGTACTCGCCTTCCCTATTTATTATACAAATACAATCCTTTATGAAGCTTTGAAATGCAGAACAAACATTTTTTAATCGGTACCCATTACTGAGAAATTTGTATTTTTAATTACAAAATATATTTGAATAATTATGCAAAGCTTGAGTTGTATATTCGCAAACTTAGTAAATTAACTAAGAATTCTTTTAATTATGCCATAGATTAAGGAATAGCAGTAGTAATGCAGGTCTGTCAAACATTATATACATATTTATTTCTCATACTTTGTTGATGTATAGAATAATGTTGAATGATGAAGGAATTTGTAATTATTTAAATTTTAGCTTGAAATCTGAACAAAGTTAGATCAATACATTTACTAGAATGTTGAAATATAATATTCAATTTAAATATAAAATAGCTAAAATGTTTAAAGGAAATCATTTATCAGACAGAATTTTTAATTAAAATTTTGCTTTAATGTGCATTTTTACATTAAAGAACAATCTGTCATAATAATAATAATGAAAGATCTCTATATATGTATGAATATATTTGCGTATAAAATATACAAATATACATATATATGTGTATGTGTGTAATTTAACATGCATTATGAAATATGTCAGAACATATTAATTAGAAAAAACTTAATTTGTACATTTTCTATCATAACGAAGCTAACTAAAGAAATTATAATTATTTGTTATTTATTTATTTTCCTTGGAATCTTTAGTAAGTTAGTACTTTGTTTTTCCTGAATGTAATTTTAAAATGCGAAAATAACTGTAACATTTTAAAATATATTTCAGATAAAACTATCAAGAATTTTATTCAAGCAAAAATTATGATGAAAAATGTATTTTGAATAACAAATAATGTTTTTCCTTCCATTTGAAATTAAATTTGTTTCATTTTTTACACTTAGAATAAAATAGAAAATTGAAATAATGTTTACATTGGGTGACTATGGCCTGAAAATCTGACGTTGTTTTATAACTATCTTATGAAAACAAAATGTTATTAAACGTAAGCTAGGCTAAAAAAAATAATTAATTAGGCATTTTGAGGGGCACTAAAAAAACAGAGAAGATGTAATAAATAAATAAATAATAACGTTTTACATATTGCATTTTTATTGCTAACCTTCCAATTCAGCGTAAAGCCAACCCCGTGTTGTTTAACGACAGCCAAAGCTGTATACGGGCGCTCCGAGGCTGCCGCAAAAAGAGACACACGACATACAACTTTTGCGGGAGACGAGCGAGAGGCAGATCTGTGCGTGTTTGAGAAGAATCGCCTCCTCTCCCGCCTGCCGGAAATTAGCGGGAGAAGGGGAAATGCGAGAGCTTGCATGTTTGACAAGAATACAGGCGTTAGAATCCAAATACGCGGTGGTGTGGTCAGGGGAGGGAAATCAGAAAAACAACCAAAGTGCTTAAAGAAAATGATTTATTAATATTTTCGAATGATGAATTATTTATAACCTTTCTTAAAAAAAAAAAATAATTGTGTAGGGTTCTTGTCTTTAGTATTTTTCTAATATTCACCTTTCATATTTTATACTTAACAATCAAAGTGTTCATTTATTACCAAAATAACATTTCATTCAAACCCCAATTATATAGACATTTAGTATAAGTGATGAGAACAGTTTTGGGAGGAAGAAGAAATTTATAGTGGGATCCTTTTTATAAAATGAAATTTTGTGAATGTGCCCTTCTTAAGAATTTCAACTTTATAAAGACACAACTAAATGGCGTTAATAAAATAACCCCTGACATAACATAAATGAATTCTGTGTTTAATGTATAAATTGAACTTTTCGAGTATATGTTAACATAAACCAACAATTTCATGCAGACTTATAATTTTATGATGAATACATATGTAGTACAGGGTGATTCATAATTATCTCCAGAATTGAAAAAGTTATTCTATGTTATGAATATGAATAGCAATTGAATATCTGTAAAAAATGCATAAATGTTAAAATAATTTTCTATAAATATTTCCAAATACCAGAAGCAGGCCTCAACAAATTTAAAAGTATTTGGCCGCCACCTAAATTTTCTAGTAACAAAAATTAAGAAGTTCATTCTGACCATAAGTTTAAGAAAAAGCAATTTAGGATTTTGCCAATTTTAGATGCATTGAAACAGAAATTGGTAATTTTCCATGATGGATTAACTATTTTGAGTCTAAATTTTATCGAAGTTATTCCTTAATACATGCACCCTCTGTCGCTGGTGATGATTTTATTTTATTTATTTTTTGCCTATGATAGTCAATTTTTTTTATATTATTTATAATAAAACTAGAAGGCTTTGCCCGCTTCGCTAGACACAATAGTGAAATGAGTTGCCAAAATCCCATATCATTATTAATTAACCTGAGTTAAAGTTCCCGCTGTGCTCGGTAGAGATTTTTTTCGCTTGCAACGTGAAGAGTCCGTGTTCTCACTGCCTTCGGCAGCAACTTACCCGATTCTTGCTCCCCCTTCCCCAGTGGGTAAGTTCGAAGTTTTGCGAAATCTATACACAGTACATAATGCGTACACCTAATCAACATCCACGCAGAAAAGTTCACCAATCTAAGATAATTTAAGGCGAATTCAAATGGGAAAACTTGTTTTTACATGTATTTATAGCCCTCTCATCACTAGGGGGGTAAGGGGGGATTTCGTAAAATCCCGTTACAATAAGGGTCAGATATATATAAACAATTTATGTACCAAATTTCGTGACCGCAGATACCATAGATTTCTCAGGACAAATTTAGCACTGAAACGTGTCTCGAGTTTGCCCCCTCGTAAACCTCCCCCCCCCCCAAAAAAAAAAGCAAAAATGTGTTTTTGGAAATATCCTAATGAAGTCGCATAGCCTTTTTTCAATTTATTTGTTCCATTTTTGGCAGAGATCTACTCAAAAATTAGGAATTTTCAATATTTCCCCCCTCCCTTCCCTTAAAAATCAAAAATTTCTAAATGCAGATAATGTATTATTTGTACTCATATCTAGTCTCCCCAAGTGCAATTTCTTTATTGTGAAATAATTAGGAGCCAAGTTATGCTTATAAACATGTTTTTGTCTTTTGCCTCCCCCAGGGGGGAAAGGGGAGTAACTTCTGAAAAGTTGATAGATATAATTTTAAGTTGAGTAAAGACCTAAATTCCTGCGGAGCGCTGTTAAATTGCGTCCAGCCATTTTCAAGTGATACCGGACAAACGTGTTTTCGTCTTTTGCCCCCCAGGGGGAGAATTTCTGAAAAGTTGATAGATATAATTTTAAGTTGGGTAAAGAAAGACCTAAATTCCTGTGAAACGCCGTCGACTTCCGTCCAGCCATTCTTAAGTGATACCCGGACAAATGTGTTTTTGTCTTTTGCCTCCCAGGGGGGGGGGACGTGGAAGAATTTCTGAAAAATTGATAGATATAATTTTAAGTTAGTTAAAGATGTAAGTTCCTGCCAAGCACCGTTGAATTCCGTCCAGCCGTTCTCAAGTGATGCCGACAAAAAAAAAAAAAAAAAAAAAAACGACATACAGACATGATGACACACACACAGGCAAAATTTTCTGAAGTCATTTTCGGCTTTCATGGTGTGTGAAACGTGAAGATATCGCAAAATTTTTCGATTCTGACAAATTTACAGACAAAAGTCTGATTTTATTAATACACTCACTATATACACAAATTAAAAAAAATGTGTATTTAAGCACATTAGGTTCTATGCTATAGCTTTTTCATAAAAGCTGTGTCACTTTTCAGGTGATAGGGATATACTGACAAATTTAAGTATGACTTACAAAAAATATAGGTAATTAGTATCATTAGACTTTGAGATAATGCTTTTTCAGAAACAAGGAAAGTTGTAGTACAAGTATAACAGCAATACCTCTTGGCAAATATACGCACAAATTTTAACAAGAGTAAGGGGGGGGAAGGATGTAGTTGTGTACATTAAAATTTGAGATAAAGCTTTTCAGAAACAAAGAAAATTATAACATAACAGCAGCATCTATTGACCAATATTCACATAAATTTAAACAAGAGTAAAGAAAAAATGGTGTGGTTCTGCACATTAGATTTTGAGATAAAGCTTTGTCAGAAACAAGGAAAATTACAGCATGGCAACACCACTTTTCAGACAACATCCATATGAATTTAAACACTGAGTAACAAAAATAAAGCAAGAGATACATTTTATTAATACTGTAATGTTCAATAGAAGTTGAGATATAGGCTCTACCTAAATATTGGAGGATAGTACATGCAGAAAGAGAATAGTATCGCCATGGTATTATTAGGTTTTGTTATGTGAGAAAACAATTGTAGATACTTTCGAAAGTATAAAACAAATGTTCATTCACTAAACATACAAATTAAAAATGGTATAGTTGAGTACATTAGATTTTAGGATACAGCTTTATTTATAAGTAAGGAAAATTACAACATAACAGCTCCACCTTTCAGACAGCATCTACACAAATTTAAACATTGAATAGCAAAAACAGAGGAAGTGATACATTTTGTTAATACTGTAATGTTCAACAGAAGATGAGGTACAACCTCCACTTAAATGGTCAAGTATGCAGAATGGTAGCACATAGTATTATTATGTTTTTGAATGTAAGGAATCAATTGCAGATATTCTCGTATATGTAAAGTTATTTGGAGGAAGAGAAAGGAGGGGCAAAATTTTAAAAATAGAGGTAAAGCCTTGAAAATCGGTATTACTAAAAAAAATAAACTTATTTACCTCTATGAATATTCATATATACGTCGAACTTCATTAGCATGAATCTCAAGGGGATAAAAAATTTGTTTATATTATCAGTAGTTCATGCTATGGGCATTGTGCCATTGCGGAAACAGTTCATATTAAAAGTAATACATGTTAACAGTGTTCTCGTTAACGAGGTTCAACTAAAATAAAAGAATAAATTTTAGAGAAACAGAGAAGCCAATACTTACACAGATACTTCTCTTTATTTCATTTATATAGAAAATAAGTTAAAATTATTTTCAATTACAATGTAATTCAATTTGAACTTTATTTAATTTAAAGAGAAAAAATATTATTATTACCTGTACAGCAAGACACATTTATATTAGTGATGTCCACTCTTCATTTCCAAAGCACTGACTGCCAGGGAGAGGTGCCTCAATCAGGTGGCTTTTTAATAAACACCACCCAATATGAAAACACTCACCAGGATTTTATCTTTCTTATTCAGAAATTTCAACAATCTGAAGTGAGAACGTGACAACTGAGTATAGAGGATCATAAGGGTTGTACTTCTACTTCTTGAGATCTTCCATAGTTTCTAAGCAGACACTTTCCTGTTCTTTCTGGTCCAATTTTTTTTTTGTACTCAACTTCTGCTGGTGGTGTCTCACTAAAAGGCCGATTCAGATTAACCTTGGCTATCCATGTATTGAACGTCCATCTAAAATTTTAAAATAAAGAAAACAAAAGGAAATATCCAACTAAAAGTAAAAATGATTAGAGTAAAATTGTGTCCTTCTGTCCTATCTAATAAGCATTTTTGTCAGACTTTACATTTCAGTGAGGTGCCAGGTTCAAATTCGGCTCATGCATTATGTAAATAATTAAAAGATTTCAAATAATAGTACTTACAGTGCAGTCTATAGAGCATCTTTTTGTGTAAATATATATTAAGAAATATAAATAATTGTGCAAAAATAAAAATAATAATATGTAATAAATTACTTACAGTGTGCAGATAGCGTTGTGTCTCAACTACCGAGCATCCTTTCACGTAAAACACAATATTTCACATGGCTTTCTACAGGTAATAAATTGTGATATAGTCATCATTTTTTCCACATTTATAATTACTGACTAATCTTATGTACCTCTTCCTTGGTTCACTGACAGTAAAAGTTTCTCGAGCATAAAAAAAGTAAGATTTAATACATGCTTGCTATAATAATCTGTTAGGCCCAATAATTGCGAGTCCTTAGTATTGTCTAATTTCACCCTCAAAATTCTGCTATTTTCTTCTAAATAATCATGGTCACTTAAAGCAGAAATATGAGATATGGGCATTACTGCATCAATCGCATTTTCCGTTGCTCTTTTTCTGACGGGTAGATGCACAAAGACAAAAGCATTTTGTTTGTGCTCTTTAGATATTTTTTTATCGCAATTTTGTGCTAAATGCACATACATTATAAATATTCCCTCCCCCCCCCCCAGTCTTATTTTCTTTGCATGGTTCATAAAAAGCACACTGCATTTATTATCAATCTCAGATAAATATTTATCAAATTTTACCAGGTAATAAGTCACTGTCCCAGATAGTTTGTTTCAATTTTTTTGTTTAAATTCTTTTATCACTTTTAAAAAGCATCACTATGATAATATCCTTATTTGTTTTACATTTCATGATTTAATAAAAATTACATTGTGGCAATTATCAAATCTTGTTAAAACTTAATTTCATAACATCTTCTAAATAAACTTCAAAACTTTGCCTTAGGCAAATAAAACAGGATATTAAGTTCATTATAGCTGATATGAAAGTTCATTTTTCAATTTTTTTATTAAGTGTAAATTTTACTGTATTTACATTCTTTTTAAAAATGTTTTAGACAACAAAAGAATAAGTTGATAGAAAAATTGATGATTAGACAGTAACAAATTATACTAAAAAAAAAAAAAAAAAAAAAAAAATGTGAAGACAAAAACAAATAAAAATCAATGTTAATAATAATAAAACATTTAAAAATAAACTGAATATAGTTAAATCAGTAACCATTCTAAATAGTTAGTGTTATTTTCTACGACATGAAATGTTAAGAATAAAATGAATTGTAATAAAAAATTTAAACTGAAATGCTGTAATTTTAAAAACATTTCTAATAAAATAAACACATAATAGCAGTTAATTTATAAAGCATTCGTAGATTTAAAAACAAACTCTTAAGTTAAGAAAACTTTCCCACAGGAAAATATTTAATTAAATCACACGATATTGCAGACAATTACATAATTTGATATGGACAAGTGTGGCTTATTATTTATTTTTTTCCTGCAATAAAAAGATTATGTACAATTTCCTAGAAAAGTAAAATACTTCATAAAAGTTTATAAAAATATTTTCATTGTTCGAAAAAAAATCTTTACAGATATCTCAGCATAAACATATGATATGAAGAGGTATTGGAATAAGAAATATGTTCAGGTAAAAACACTAATATGCCTTATATGTACGGGGAATATATATACAAATACATAAATATTATTTGTATGTAAGAACAACGGAATATAAGTACTTTTACCAGGCTTTTAGCGTATGTGCATCATTTGTTTACATTTGATGAGGCATTCAAACATACTTCAGATCCGGAGTATCTAATTAAGAATTCATTTTTATACAAAATAATAGAAGAGAAGTGTAAAAATTAACTCACCTATCAGTCTCGAATGAAAGACGATACTCAGCCTCTGAAAATATATCCAATACACAAATTCTTGAAAGGCAAAAACGACATTTAAAAATTTTTTTCACCATATAGAGAAAAAAAGTCTGTTCTTTCCGAAATGTTTCTGGGCAGAAAAACCACAAAAAAAAAAAAAAAAAAAAAAGAAAAAAAAAAAAAAAAGAAAAAAGTAACTTCGTCGTCATCATCAGAAAACAAAATTTGTCATAGAACTTCCAAAAATTGAAAAAGTAAGTAATAAACAAACACTCTACACTGCATTCAAAAATTTAAATATATACATTCATACTTAACAAAAATAAATTAATTACTTATCTGCAGTTTTAAATCCTTAAAATTTTGATTCTACATAGTAAAAAGCCAACATTCAAAATACAAGAAACTTTAGAAATAGAAAATAAAAGAAATGAGCAAACGCATGTATTGTAATGGACGATGGATGAATTTTAGGATGCGTTAACAGTTTATCACGCTTTTTTAAACGGTGATATTCACTTGCGAATACTATATCGTAACTGGCGGAATAATCGGATGCGATAAAATTGGTCCCAGAATTGCTTTGGGTTTATGGGATAGGCGGATGACGTCAAAATGACGTCACTAACGAACGTATCGCCCATTTTATCGCATTCGGACGTACTCAGAATTGACCCCATGATGTCGATGTTGATAACGAAAGATCTCGCTTCTGCATAAACTGGAAAAATGTAATAATTTAAATTTTTTCACAAAATGGCAACATCAGTTCATTTCAAATTTTGTAGCATCAGAAAATTACTCCTAAATTTCATAAATAAAATAAAAATTTCTATATATATTGTTATTATTATGAACTTTCAATTAACTCTTTACTCCATGTACCTGCTCGTGTTCGAAAAACTTTTACATGTAACTTTTTCTTTCTGTTGATGGCAAGTTCTCCTTCCTGATCAGTTTATTGATGTTGAGGCATTCGTATGGCGTTAATATCCTATTTAACTACTACAAAATTTGTCGTTTTCTGTAACTACGTTAATTAAAACTCAAGATCTAATCTCTGCTATTTAATTTTGTTAAAGTGTTATCAGGTTATGGGCCCAGATTCGTGTCCTACTGCGCCAGAGTTAAGTGGAAAAATAGAGATTCACGGTGTAAAACCGATCTTGGCGATATAATTAATAGCTAAGTATGGAAATATTAACGACAGATAAACTTCTTGGCTCAGAAAATTGGGTAAGGTGGAAATGGATGGTAGAAGGTGTGCTTATGGAAAAGGAAAACTCATACGAGGTGTATATTGGCGAAATCATAAAGCCCGAACCGTTTCCCGGAGATGCTGTAGCAGATTTTCGTAATACATACAACAGTGTGTTAACCAAGTTCGATAAAGGTAATAGAGCTGCTCGAGGTAGAGCCCCTAAATAAAATAATAGGACGGCGCATCACCGCCATTTTTTCCCTCAGAAGAGGACAGAATTCCCGCTTGGCGTCGTTCTCGTTATCGCTTCCCGAATGATTTTAAGCACGGATTAAAAGAGAAGGATGTATTACTAATGCTACGGAAAGGTAGTAATTTTCATCTTACAGATAGAGGGCGACCAAATCTCGAAAATACACCAATCAGCACGTTTTTACATTTCTGGCTGTTCGTTCGTTGGATGACTGAAGCCGAAGGGGCGGGCTTTTCCTTTCTTCCGCTAAGTTTCAAAGATACTACACCAGGCGGCGATCGGATCGCTTACTCTGCTCGGCTGAATTAATGCGGAAAATAAAGCTCCGTTCCCCATGCTGACCGCCCTATCTGGTTTATCATCCTGTATTCGCGACTCAATTGAACTATAGAGGGCGTTCTATTGTCGTCTGCTTCAAAAGTTGTGTCGGATAATGCTCACGTTCTACACATGCAACAATGGTAAGGAATGGCTAATTTAAGTATTCAATGCATTATTAATATGCAAATATTATGCCGAATTCGAGAAATTTAGTTGATGCGGGTGTGCTTTTGAAATGAGAAAGGATTATAATTTTTGGAGGAACCAAAGCAACCGAAAACAAAAATGATGTTAAGTGGTGATTTGCTTACAAGTAAGTGCAATGAAAAAAATCTACATACTATGAAAGAAACTAATGATAAAAGATTTAGATTGCTAAATTCGATTTTATAATTTCGCAGTTTATATTTTCATGTGTGTTTATATCTTCCTGTAAAGCTGCAGTGCCAAGATACAAGCGTCAGTAGGCGGTTTTTGATATTGTGTTATGGTAAAAAAGCAGCTTGTTTATTGTTTTGTTTTTCCTCCCGGAAAGTGATCAATTTTTGAAAGTTCATTTGATAATTATTGTTTGTTTTCGATGTGTCCACGTCAATGCAACGTTTTATTTTGCATTGTTTGTTTGATTAGTTAATTTCGTAAGTGATTTTATTATTTTAATTTCTTTCGTTATTTATTTTCCTGTTCTTTTGATCACGATTTTTTAAGTGAAAAGCAAATAGAGTGAGTGTAAATGCACCAATAATGGACATCATGCAATGATTTTAATAAAAAATAACGGCTTCAATTATTTATCTAAATGTTAATTCTTGAAAGATTTGAATGTTTTTATTTGTTTAATACCTAAACTATTAGCAAATTTAACCGAATTCATAAAGAAGAAAATGATGTTTTTCAATAAAAATCGCATTGTTTAGTAGTAAGAGCTCAGAGCTGATTTAATTACTGTGTATATTTATTTTCTAATGAAAATTGCCTTTCTTTTGTTTTTGTATTTAGTTGCTAGTTTTGAGTAGTCTGCTAAAATTCTTCTTTATTTTTATATACTATATATTTCACTTCAGTTGTATTAAAAGCAGCATATATATATATTTTTTTTTTAAGTTTGAAGAATGCTTTTTATTTATTTTTATGAAAAGCAAGGATACTGGTCTCACTCTCAGATTTCTGCAATGTAAATGACAACAAATGTTAACATTAAAAATACATTGGAAAGCTTTTAGAAACAGCACAGATTGAAGGTAGAAAGAATTAGAACATCAAGTGGAATCAACAGCAACTTCTTCCAATTCTATGTTGGACATGAACTTGTAACTATCAAAGTTAAGTGAACCTACCTGCAGCATAGTATGATTTGATAATATATGCTATGCTGTATGGAAAGTTTTCTTATACAATTTTTTTTAAAATCGGAATCAAAACAGTCATGCCACAAAAAAGATGTTCCAGGTAATGTTAATTTTTCTTTTTTTAATTACAGTTTGTATTTTTATGATTTTCTTCTTTTAATTTGATATATATACTTTTATGAACATTGGTTTTATTACTTACATACTTAGATTTATGTTTGATTTATATTTGTAGGAATATGTTTCATTTATATTTGTTTGTTTCATTAAATCTAACCACCATTATTAAGTTGACTAATTTATTTTTTATATTTTCAAAGTCCAGCTAATTTTTAAACTATTAGCAACTTTTCTTTCCTTATTTAGTTAAAAATATTAATAAATGTACTAAACTTTTCTTTGTATTATAAATATAAAAATAATTATATAGAACTATGAAATAACTGAATGAAAATGATAGTAAATTTAAGTTACAGGATTCTCATCAGACATAAAAAACTGGGTAATGAATTTTCAGTGTTACTCAGAAACAAGCTGAGGTTGGTTGTAGGGTTTTAAGGCCGATTGATTCCACAAGTGTTCTAGGTCTATAGGGAGGATGCCCTACATGGGGGTCTTTCTAAGGGGTCCTAGCCTGTACAGTCGGTAACAGAAATGTCCGAACACCAGCAAAAATTCCTATGTAAAAAAAAGTACTCTTCATACGGTTTTGTTAAATAAATCCTTATCGAATCATGTTCTTACACTGACTAAGAACAGGATTCGACAAGGATTTATTTAGGACAAGGTGTACATAGGAATTTTTGCTAGTGTTCGGACACGTTTGTTATTGACTGTATTTACATGCGTTTTGAAGGAAACCACGGAAAACTCCAAACGACTAGGTCGATGAGTTCAACCTGGGATCGAACACGGCACCTTCCATCTACCAGCTTTGAGTGCAAAACCGCTCAGCTGCTGGTGGGCTAACAAACTGAGGTTTTTAAAAATGAATGTGTGAGCAGAAAAATACAAATAAATAAATAAACAACTAAAGTTCTGAACCCAGTGTCAGAAACACGGCGACATAGTCGCGGACACAGAAAAACTGCTTGTGGACAGTTTTTGTTTGCACTGATAAAATAATTTGTCTGCAACTTTCGAATAACAATTCACTTAAAAAAAAAATTTCTGTATCAAAACTAAAACTAGTACTTTTATTATTTATATTGTGCTGTGTCAAACATTGCTATAAAATATTTAATTGAATGAATACACACAATTGTTTTACTATATTGTTCTTCAGTAAAATTGTATTCGTGTATTGTTGCACAAGATCACTACTGATGTTAAGCCCCCCCCCCCGCCCCAAATCAGCTTTCAGGCTTTTTGAGTGTAAGCCATTTTTACTTCTGATTACACGCAAATTTTGCAGACAGACTATGAAATTTTAAAAGCCTGTTGCAGACAGCTACAAAACTTTCTGCCACTGGTGTTCTGAATTAATGTGTATTTACATTTTGTAGAAAATTGTATTATTATTATTTTTTTAAATATATTTAGCTGTTAGTTTTGAGTTGTCTACTTGCCAAGTTTTTTTTCTTTTATATATGGACGGCTCATTGTAAAAGTGGTGTAACTCCATATTTTTTCAATATGTATATTTTTACTTAATTGTATCACATTTTGTCACACCCTTTCATTATAAAAAAGAAAACTCCAATAATTGCATTAAAGACCCATAAATAGCATTACATGTTTCATATAAATTTAATGAAAAGCAAACTAATTTATTTCTTTTAAAATATACCTTATATAGGCTTTTCAATTTTGGCTGATCAATTTCGATCACAATCGTGATCATCTTCAGAGCCACTTGTTACGCCTTCGTCCTTCGTTTTACATTAACAATAACATTAAATTGATAATTAACATTAATTGATAATAACATTAATTTAATAACATTAAATTCACAATTGAAAAAGAAACAAACAATACTCTAAACTTTCTTGATATAAAAATCATAAAAAACCCTAATAACACCATCGACACTACCGTTTACAGAAAACCCACTACTAACACTGAAATTATAAACAAAAATTGTAAAACCCCCCTCACTTACAAATTATCCGCCATTCAATCTTATATCAACCGCGCTATTTTAATCTGCTCTAACAAACAATTACCAAATAAAGAACTTAACAATATCAAAAAAATCGCCGCAAAAGCTAACTACTCTAAAAATCTTATAAATAAATTATACAAAAAACGCCTAAAATCTCTTAACAAAATCAATAACGCCCAGAAACCTAAACCTAATTTTACCACCGCAATCCCTTTTTGTAACGGCGCCAGCATTAAAATAAAAAATGAAGCTAAAAATAATAACGTAAACATTCCAATAAAACCTGACAAAAATATCTTTCAACACATCCGGAACGAAAAAGACCCCATTCCACAAAACCACACCTCCGGAATTTATAAAATCAACTTCGAACATATCAATAGTAAAAAAGCCTGCTACATCGGGATGACTAAACGAAAAATAGCCGATCGTGAAAAAGAACACCGTACAGATCTTAAACTAGGAAAAACCTCTACCGCTTTCTCCACTACCCATAATAATAACCCAATAAGCATTAACTCTATTAACATCCAAAAAATAGCTCCCTACAATAACCATAACTACGCTCTAAAACGGGAGGCCCTTGAAATTATCACTAACCCCAACACAGTAAACAATAGAGAACATTCCATCATCCCAGCTGCATGGCAACACCTCTTACAAGAATCCGAAGTGAAGCGAAGGAGCTCTGACAACAAATCGCGAAACTATAAAACGAAGGACGAAGGCGTAACAAGTGGCTCTGAAGATGATCACGATTGTGATCGAAATTGATCAGCCAAAATTGAAAAGCCTATATAAGGTATATTTTAAAAGAAATAAATTAGCATTACATGTTTTTCTCAGAAAACTAAAACTTCAAAATATTCATTATATAAATGAAGTTTCTAAGTTATTTCAAATTATTTTTAATAGAATGTATAAATTCTTATAACTATCATTTGTATTTAACACAAAAATTGATAATACTTACTGAATCTTGACGTGACGTTTCTTTCTAAGCATAAATTTGTAAAAAGCTCATTATTTCAAAATCAATTTCCAAGGAGATAATTCACTTTTGCAATGAACGATCCATATATTTCAGTTGTACTAAAAGCAGTATAGCATTTTTTTTTCTCCCTCTTAAAATCTGGAGTGACTCCACTCGACTTTCCAAACATAAAGTAATTAATAATTGTTTAAATAAATTAAGAGGTGTCATTAAATAAGCAAAAGAGAAAATTAAAGCGTGTGTGAGTATTTTTCTCTATGTAGTATGTTCTTTAAATTAACGTAATTACCCTTCAAATATTTTGAGCATAGATCATGATGATAAAAGAAATTTTTGTTTTGTCCCTGTAAAAATCTATTAATGCTAAACTCACTAAAATCTATGCAGATCATGTGGTCACCTATAACAATTATATAAATTTTCAGCTAAATCGAATGAGGCATTCAAAGTCTATTACACTTAAAATAATTTGTGCCCATATGCCCCAATGCTGAAGAATTTTTGTGTCACTCGTGTTATCTGTCAGCTTTTAAGAAAATGCAACCTTTATCGATTAACAGCTGAATAATAGCATATTAAAATTTTTAGAAACAAAAAAGTTTGTTACTGCCAGTTAGTAACGTATATATTTATTATTGATATTGAATAATATCATCTTGCAGATAGGAATTAGCTCTCTAGTGAAGTTTGTTGCAGGAAACAAGAAAAAATTCTGCCACAGAAGATATATACATTTTCCAAAAAATTCTTATTTTTTTCTTTTTAATTCCACTTTCTCATCCTGAAAATTCACATCGTTAAATTAATACTCATTTTCAAAAAAAAAAAAAAAAAAAAAAAAAAAAAAATTACAATTTTTACTTTAAAAATGCAAAATAACTAATTGCATTTTTCTTATTTCTAGCTGAAAGATAAAATACTAAAATTTAAAAAATCCAATTTTTTTCTGAATGTGAAAACTGAATTTAAAATGAAATAAAATAAGAAAATTAAAGACTTTTTCTATTAACTTGATTCACACTGAAATGTATGAAAAAAAAAAAAAAAAAAATCAAGTGTTGTCACCTAAATTTCATACTTTAGTTAATTTTTAAAAATTTAATTGTCATGTCGAAAAACTGTTTGCACCCGTAGATTCAGAAAAATCACCCCTTCCATTTGGTACCGAATTTGTAATGAGCCACATACTTTTTTAAATGACTGAAATGAATTAAAATGAAGTGTTGTCACCTAAATTTCATACTTTAATTAATTTTTAAAAATCTGTGTAAAAAAATTGTTTGCACCCCTTGCTTCAGAAAAATAGTTTTTTTTTTCATTTAGTACCGAATTTGTAACGATAGAACTGATATTCCAAATTTATTTTTCCCCATTTCCATTTTTAACCAAGATTCGGCAGACGGTTTATGACAGATAATGTAAGCTAAAAAAAAGTCTTTAAAAATACATTAGGTAGTGAGTTATCCTATAAACAAATTTTGCCACACAGTTGCATCCGATTTTATGACTGAAGACGGAGAAATTCTAAGAGGGAATGTACCTCTTACAGTATCCAGGTAAGTAGATTTTTTTTTAATGCCACATTATCAAAGTTTATGTTAATTGTATTCTGGAGGTTAATGTACAATTGAATGAACTACTTAAAAATATCCGCTTGCCACATAGCTAAACAAGACAAAGTGGTGACTTTAACAATTTGCTACCTTCTCATGACCATCATAAAAATTAATATCATTCCATTGTCTACGTAAACATTGTGCATTTCTGAAATTAAAAATCAATTTAGTCAAGTGACATCAAAATATCCCATATTTCGGAATCAGTCAGCAAAAATATGGCATATTTCTTAAATTATATATTAAAAAAGCAGAAATTTCATTGATTTCCAGTTAAATCCTTTCTATATGAAATCTGTTTTTAAAATATATACATATTGATTCTCAAAGGGGAAAAATGTACCAAATCAGTGCTGTTGAGTTAATATGAAAGACAGCTTAGTAAGCAAACTTCATAAATAGATAAAACTTGTAATAATTGCTTTGGATCAAAATAATTAATCTTGACCCATCATCTTTAAACAGAAAGTAGGCACAAATGAAGTATAAAAGCAACAACATACTTGATGCTTTCACGCTGCATTTGCACTTACATTGCTCCACCTAATAAAGGGTCGTGCTCCATTATTTTGACATGAAATGTTTGTTGCAAGTTTTTTCGAATTTATAGGTTTGTAATAATAATAGTTTTTTCAAATTTATAGGTTTTGTTTGCATAAACAAAAAAAATATACGGGGGGGGGGGGAGCTAAGGGCATATTGATTGCAATAAAGGAGGAATTATACAACATCTCTTGCACTGTAACAATCGCAAAAACATTATACAGTAGAACCTCGATCCATCCATTTTTCGTTGAGGTGCATGAAAAAAAACTATAAAAAACTAAAACGATGAATGCAGGTTGTCAAAACACGAAGAAAACAATGTTTATAAATTAATACACACAATGTACACAGTACACTATCAATAAAAACAAATTTGTTACTTTCCAAACTGTCAAAGAAATAAATCAATGTTACAAAACATTAAGTAAAATTTATTTTTAAAAATCTGTAATTTTATATCAGGTTTTTCGTTCATTTTATCAATTAAACAGGAAGTTTTCCAGATTTACAACATTTTATCCTTTTCTGTAATATATAAAAGTTTGTACATTTTCAAATGCCATAATTACGTTTACGTCATCGGTGTGAAAATTAAACTCTGTTTCTCCACTATTGTTTTCAGTTTTTGAAATCACATATTTCTTCTATGCTTTAGGATACCACATGTCGTCTTGATTAATACAAATATCACTAAATTCTGTACCCGACGCATCCTCTACCTCTGCTACGTGCAACCACTCTTCATCTGTATTATCATCATCATCATTTTCTTGCTCTTCTGTTTGATATTTTTCATAATTTTTTCGCATGTAACTGCATTTCACGAAACAATTTTCTGGATTACTGAAGAAGCTACATCCTGCCATGTTGAAATTACAAAATGAATAGATGATCCAGAGACATGGCATCGCAATTTTAATCCTCCATATATATATGGGAAAAAGAGTTTTTAGGATGAAAGAAGCAATTCCAATTTGCATGCCATATGGAACTGCTTGACCTTCAGAGGAAAATTTCTATACAAGGTCAGGAGAAAAAATTTATAACGATGAATGCAGGAAAATGACTTTTTGAAGCATGATACATGTGGGTTTCGTTAAGATTATTTAAATATATTTCTGCAGGGACCATAGAAATAAAACGATCAATGCAGGAATGATAGATCAGGATTTCACTGTAATATCAGATCAATTTCAATGCACAAAAAAACCTCTAATCTTTGATTTTCTGTCAACTAATCGAAACAGTTTATGTATACTACAGTCAAACCTCGTTAATGCAAATCTGAAGGAGGATAAAAAATTTGTTCATGCTATCAGTAACTAACCTAAATATAACTAAAATAATCTTCATTTTGACAAGGATTGTAGAAGCAGTTCACATTAATGAGGTTAGACTGTATAACTTTTTGATTGTATGAAGAGCAAGTTACTAATGAAAACTATTTTTCCAAAAATAAGTTTTCAAACAGATTTTTTTTTTTTTTTTTGAACAAAAAAAATATAACTTCTCCCTTTAAAAAAAAAAAAAAAAAAAAAAAAAAAAAACAGTAAACTTTCTGTCTAAATAAGTCAGAAAAAAAAAGCATGAAATATACTTTTAATGAAAATTTCAGTTAAAAATAATAACGAATCAAAGTCAGAGACCCTCATTGCCAACAGCTGAATCCCACATTATTGTATAAGGAAAAATGTTATAAGTATTAATGATTTTTTTTTTTTAATTCTATTTTCATTATTAAAATATATAGAATATTTAAATTTGCCTTTGTTTTCTCAAAATTATTTCTTGAATTTTTAATATTTCCTTTTGAAGCTATAAATTGGAAAAAAAAAAAAAAAAAAAAAAAAAGAACAAAGTGCCTTTTTGCAGTTTATTACTTCAAAATGAAATATTTCAAAAAGTGTTTTTGGAAAACAAGAACAAATTTCACAATTGTAAATTTTAAATATAGAATAATAAAAAAAAAGAAATCTCATCACAATTTTTTCCATAGAATAACATGGGGTTTGGCAACCAATAGTAGAGAAGTTGTACATGGCTAGGATCATGTAAGGGTTAATTCCATTAAAATTCTTTTGATTTTTATTTATCTTTGCTTTTTTTAATTTGCTCTATTTTTAACAGTTGATAATACTGGATGATACATATAATCCTCTATTTAAAAAAAAAAATAATAATAATAATCTGGAGGTTATTTTTTTTACTTTAAATGTAACATCTACTATGAGATTTTTCAAGTTCAATTCTAGATATTTTAAGCAAATAAAGAAATATTGAATTGTTTCAACAGGATCTCCAGTTACAAGTTATGACATCATTAATTTTATCTATTAGACTTACTTAACCTTTTACACGCCAATGTTCCTCTTTGGGAACATGGAAATAAAAATTCATTTAAAAATTAAATATTATGAATACTGACTTGAAAAAATTATCAGATATAATAGAAAGATGACTTGATTTTTTGAAACAGAAATTACAGATCAATCATAAAAGGGGAAATGTACAGAAAATTCTAAAAATGGCCTATTCTACCATTTTCCCTTTTACCTCAAAGTTTAAAAATTCTCATAATTTAGAAAAATAAGCAAATGCTTCTAAAAATGGGCTGGAATGTTTAAATAGCTTACATTATTAAAATAAAATAAAATATAATAATATTAAAATCTAATAGCATTAAATTATTAATATTAAATATAATAACATTAATAAATATATTATTAATAATCTAAAATTATGTTAAAAAAATTTTTTTTATACATTTTAATGATAGTTCTACAAACTAGAGCATTAGAAGGCAAAATATGTAAAAAACTAATTTAAATATCCCCCGGTTCTGAATGTGGCATGTAAAAGGTTAAATTTTATTCTAAATTGAGCTGTTTATTTATTTAGACAATTTATTGTATTTCCTGTTGCTTGCATAAAAAGTGATTTAAAACAACAAAAATGTGTGTGTCTTTATACATAAGGTTTTCTCTAAAATTTTTGAAAATGCCAATTTTGTGATTAAAGGTATTTCTTAAAATGTTTTGCCCCCCCCTTTTTTTTTTTAAATTATTATTATTATTTGATCGAATATTTAATGAAGATTATGACAAAATTCTGACTTTCCACGTCACTCTTAAAACCAGAGACCATAAAGTGACTTAAATCAGAATTGTTGCCTTACTTTGAAAAGCATTGCTGTATTATTATTTATTAAAAGAATATTTTGAAAAACAGATACAAGTACAGTAGTGCATTAATTTATCAAATTATTTTTTAGGCTTTGAAAATTTTTCGGAGAAACATAGTGGAAAATGTTTCACCCCAAATCACTAGTTGAGTTATAGAATTTTCCAGAATGATTAACACATTCGCTGCCGATCTCATGCCAGTATGTGATGTGAAATGTTTCACATGTCAGTCCCATGAGATCGGCAGCGAATGTGCTTGTTTCTAGTGCAGAACTAACTCAAAATTTCTATAAACTACTAACAAAATTCTCAGTGAATTCAACTTCTATTCAGACTTTGTGTAATGCAGGAGAATTTTTGAAGTATATATGTTCATTTGATAATGAAGAGTTTAACAAATCTAACTACAATATGTGAACAGAAGTAAATAACTCAAATTTAAGCAAAATAACATATTATATTATAGCGCGTGGATTCTATCTAATACATGCATGAAGGTGGTTGGCTTCTGTTCGCAGACCATCACATAATTTGATATCAAATTAGCATTATGCACTAAAAGATTGTGGATGTAATTGTGTCATAATATAATATGTTAATTTACTTGAAATTTAAGTGAACATTAATAATTGCTGTAAAATGAATAAAATTAAATATAGGAATGGTAATTTTATTTTAATGAGTAAAGTATTGGTAAATAGATAACTATAATTTATTTAAATAAGCTGCAGTTTAAAAATGAAGTTTTATTTATAGTAAGAGAATGATTTACTGATCATCCAAAGTGTTAAGGGTTAGGATAGGGATGTTTACCTGAATAACGAGTATTTGATGCTGCTATGAATGATGACCATGTTTGATGCACCTAGCATAGAGGACGATTCTAAAGGCTTGGAAGGGTATCAAATTGACTGACAGGTTGTTTTTGGTAATCATACAGTCATTCTGCTTTCCCTATCACTTATTTTCTCTCAACCACAAGAGAAAATATACAAAAAATATTACCCCTGTTTTAACATTGTACTCATTGAGTCATCATGTGCAAAGATTCTTCCAATGTCACAAAAAACATGGTCAAAGCTATAAATATGAATTAGACTACTTAATTTCACAAATGTTATTTAGTTTGCTAATAATGAATGTTGCATAATGGGATAGTTGAGTTCTAATAAAATGATAGAAAAATATGCTACCATCTGTTAGAAAATGTAAATTTTAGAATTATTAACTCGGAATGTTTCTTCTAAAACTACATATGGGATAAAAGTTCTTATATATTTGAAAAGATTTCTTTTAACATTGAATAAATTCCCTTAGTGATTATTTTTCTATGATTTTCATAAGGAAAGAAGATTTTATTTTATGAGCCCAAACCTAAAAATTTCTTTTATGATGATGAGTTTTAATTGGAAAATTCAAGTAATGTAAAATCAAGTAAAATATAAAAATCTTAAGAGAAGATGTAATTTTACTCAAAGGTAAAATTATCGAATTTTTCTTGAAAAATAGTTACAAAATTGTGCAAGGTATCAAATTTTAAAAATCTGAAAACTCCTTTAAAAAGAATCAAGTTTTACTTGTTAGAAATGGTAACAGATGCATCCTATGACGTTAATATCTTAATTCTTATAAGAAATATTACATTGAAAATACTTCTAATAGTATAAAATTATTAAAGAATTTTTATCTACATTACATTTAGAGTGAATATTTTTTTGTTGAAAATCAGTTGCATGCCAAGT
>CAWVNO010000663.1:0-46591 GCA_963930645.1 Salticus scenicus | reverse complement strand
GAGCGCAGGACGGCTGCCGAAAGTCCGCGTAAAAACGCCCCCCGGGCCTAAAGTTTCACCGAGCAAAATTCCGGTGATGTTATTATGAAACTAGAATACATTCGCAGATTCTGAAAGTTATTGCGATAGTTAGACTCTTTTAGTTGCTTGGGAATCGTCGTTTGAAGATGGGCATGTGAAACTGCGAAAAAAATTTTGAGAGCGCAGGACGGCTGCCGAAAGTCCGCGTAAAAACGCCCCCCGGGCCTAAAGTTTCACCGAGCAAAATTCCCGGTGATGTTATTATGAAACTAGAATATATTCCGCAGATTCTGAAAGTTATTGCGATAGTTAGACTCTTTTAGTTGCTTGGGAATCGTCGTTTGAAGATGGGCATGTGAAACTGCGAAAAAATTTTGAGAGCGCAGGACGGCTGCCGAAAGTCCGCGTAAAAACGCCCCCCGGGCCTAAAGTTTCACCGAGCAAAATTCCCGGTGATGTTATTATGAAACTAGAATACATTTCGCAGATTCTGAAAGTTATTGCGATAGTTAGACTCTTTTAGTTGCTTGGGAATCGTCGTTTGAAGATGGGCATGTGAAACTGCGAGAAAAAATTTTGAGAGCGCAGGACGGCTGCCGAAAGTCCGCGTAAAAACGCCCCCCGGGCCTAAAGTTTCACCGAGCAAAATTCCCGGTGATGTTATTATGAAACTAGAATACTATTCCGCAGATTCTGAAAGTTATTGCGATAGTTAGACTCTTTTAGTTGCTTGGGAATCGTCGTTTGAAGATGGGCATGTGAAACTGCGAAAAAATTTTGAGAGCGCAGGACGGCTGCCGAAAGTCCGCGTAAAAACGCCCCCCGGGCCTAAAGTTTCACCGAGCAAAATTCCCGGTGATGTTATTATGAAACTAGAATATATTCCGCAGATTCTGAAAGTTATTGCGATAGTTAGACTCTTTTAGTTGCTTGGGAATCGTCGTTTGAAGATGGGCATGTGAAACTGCGAAAAAAATTTTGAGAGCGCAGGACGGCTGCCGAAAGTCCGCGTAAAAACGCCCCCGGGCCTAAAGTTTCACCGAGCAAAATTCCCGGTGATGTTATTATGAAACTAGAATACATTTCGCAGATTCTGAAAGTATTGCGATAGGTAGACTCTTTTAGTTGCTTGGGAATCGTCGTTTGAAGATGGGCATGTGAAACTGCGAAAAAATTTTGAGAGCGCAGGACGGCTGCCGAAGTCCGCGTAAAAACGCCCCCCGGGCCTAAAGTTTCACCGAGCAAAATTCCCGGTGATGTTATTATGAAACTAGAATACATTCGCAGATTCTGAAAGTTATTGCGATAGTTAGACTCTTTTAGTTGCTTGGGAATCGTCGTTTGAAGATGGGCATGTGAAACTGCGAGAAAAATTTTGAGAGCGCAGGACGGCTGCCGAAAGTCCGCGTAAAAACGCCCCCCGGGCCTAAAGTTTCACCGAGCAAAATTCCCGGTGATGTTATTATGAAACTAGAATACATTTCGCAGATTCTGAAAGTTATTGCGATAGTTAGACTCTTTTAGTTGCTTGGGAATCGTCGTTTGAAGATGGGCATGTGAAACTGCGAAAAAAATTTTGAGAGCGCAGGACGGCTGCCGAAAGTCCGCGTAAAAACGCCCCCCGGGCCTAAAGTTTCACCGAGCAAAATTCCCGGTGATGTTATTATGAAACTAGAATATATTCCGCAGATTCTGAAAGTTATTGCGATAGTTAGACTCTTTTAGTTGCTTGGGAATCGTCGTTTGAAGATGGGCATGTGAAACTGCGAAAAAAATTTTGAGAGCGCAGGACGGCTGCCGAAAGTCCGCGTAAAAACGCCCCCCGGGCCTAAAGTTTCACCGAGCAAAATTCCCGGTGATGTTATTATGAAACTAGAATACATTTCGCAGATTCTGAAAGTTATTGCGATAGTTAGACTCTTTTAGTTGCTTGGGAATCGTCGTTTGAAGATGGGCATGTGAAACTGCGAAAAAAATTTTGAGAGCGCAGGACGGCTGCCGAAAGTCCGCGTAAAAACGCCCCCCGGGCCTAAAGTTTCACCGAGCAAAATTCCCGGTGATGTTATTATGAAACTAGAATATATTCCGCAGATTCTGAAAGTTATTGCGATAGTTAGACTCTTTTAGTTGCTTGGGAATCGTCGTTTGAAGATGGGCATGTGAAACTGCGAAAAAAATTTTGAGAGCGCAGGACGGCTGCCGAAAGTCCGCGTAAAAACGCCCCCCGGGCCTAAAGTTTCACCGAGCAAAATTCCCGGTGATGTTATTATGAAACTAGAATACATTTCGCAGATTCTGAAAGTTATTGCGATAGTTAGACTCTTTTAGTTGCTTGGGAATCGTCGTTTGAAGATGGGCATGTGAAACTGCGAGAAAAAATTTTGAGAGCGCAGGACGGCTGCCGAAAGTCCGCGTAAAAACGCCCCCCGGGCCTAAAGTTTCACCGAGCAAAATTCCCGGTGATGTTATTATGAAACTAGAATACATTTCGCAGATTCTGAAAGTTATTGCGATAGTTAGACTCTTTTAGTTGCTTGGGAATCGTCGTTTGAAGATGGGCATGTGAAACTGCGAAAAAAATTTTGAGAGCGCAGGACGGCTGCCGAAAGTCCGCGTAAAAACGCCCCCCGGGCCTAAAGTTTCACCGAGCAAAATTCCCGGTGATGTTATTATGAAACTAGAATATATTCGCAGATTCTGAAAGTTATTGCGATAGTTAGACTCTTTTAGTTGCTTGGGAATCGTCGTTTGAAGATGGCATGTGAAACTGCGAAAAAAATTTTGAGAGCGCAGGACGGCTGCCGAAAGTCCGCGTAAAAAACGCCCCCCGGGCCTAAAGTTTCACCGAGCAAAATTCCCGGTGATGTTATTATGAAACTAGAATACATTTCGCAGATTCTGAAAGTTATTGCGATAGTTAGACTCTTTAGTTGCTTGGGAATCGTCGTTTGAAGATGGGCATGTGAAACTGCGAGAAAAATTTTGAGAGCGCAGGACGGCTGCCGAAAGTCCGCGTAAAAACGCCCCCCGGGCCTAAAGTTTCACCGAGCAAAATTCCGGTGATGTTATTATGAAACTAGAATACATTTCGCAGATTCTGAAAGTTATTGCGATAGTTAGACTCTTTTAGTTGCTTGGGAATCGTCGTTTGAAGATGGGCATGTGAAACTGCGAAAAAATTTTGAGAGCGCAGGACGGCTGCCGAAAGTCCGCGTAAAAACGCCCCCCGGGCCTAAAGTTTCACCGAGCAAAATTCCCGGTGATGTTATTATGAAACTAGAATATTTCGCAGATTCTGAAAGTTATTGCGATAGTTAGACTCTTTTAGTTGCTTGGGAATCGTCGTTTGAAGATGGGCATGTGAAACTGCGAAAAAAATTTTGAGAGCGCAGGACGGCTGCCGAAAGTCCGCGTAAAAACGCCCCCCGGGCCTAAAGTTTCACCGAGCAAAATTCCCGGTGATGTTATTATGAAACTAGAATACATTTCGCAGATTCTGAAAGTTATTGCGATAGTTAGACTCTTTTAGTTGCTTGGGAATCGTCGTTTGAAGATGGGCATGTGAAACTGCGAGAAAAATTTTGAGAGCGCAGGACGGCTGCCGAAAGTCCGCGTAAAAAACGCCCCCCGGGCCTAAAGTTTCACCGAGCAAAATTCCCGGTGATGTTATTATGAAACTAGAATACATTTCGCAGATTCTGAAAGTTATTGCGATAGTTAGACTCTTTTAGTTGCTTGGGAATCGTCGTTTGAAGATGGGCATGTGAAACTGCGAAAAAAATTTTGAGAGCGCAGGACGGCTGCCGAAAGTCCGCGTAAAAACGCCCCCCGGGCCTAAAGTTTCACCGAGCAAAATTCCCGGTGATGTTATTATGAAACTAGAATATATTCCGCAGATTCTGAAAGTTATTGCGATAGTTAGACTCTTTTAGTTGCTTGGGAATCGTCGTTTGAAGATGGGCATGTGAAACTGCGAAAAAAATTTTGAGAGCGCAGGACGGCTGCCGAAAGTCCGCGTAAAAACGCCCCCCGGGCCTAAAGTTTCACCGAGCAAAATTCCCGGTGATGTTATTATGAAACTAGAATATATTCGCAGATTCTGAAAGTTATTGCGATAGTTAGACTCTTTTAGTTGCTTGGGAATCGTCGTTTGAAGATGGGCATGTGAAACTGCGAAAAAATTTTGAGAGCGCAGGACGGCTGCCGAAAGTCCGCGTAAAAACGCCCCCCGGGCCTAAAGTTTCACCGAGCAAAATTCCCGGTGATGTTATTATGAAACTAGAATACATTTCGCAGATTCTGAAAGTTATTGCGATAGTTAGACTCTTTTAGTTGCTTGGGAATCGTCGTTTGAAGATGGGCATGTGAAACTGCGAGAAAAATTTTGAGAGCGCAGGACGGCTGCCGAAAGTCCGCGTAAAAACGCCCCCCGGGCCTAAAGTTTCACCGAGCAAAATTCCCGGTGATGTTATTATGAAACTAGAATACATTTCGCAGATTCTGAAAGTTATTGCGATAGTTAGACTCTTTTAGTTGCTTGGGAATCGTCGTTTGAAGATGGGCATGTGAAACTGCGAAAAAAATTTTGAGAGCGCAGGACGGCTGCCGAAAGTCCGCGTAAAAACGCCCCCCGGGCCTAAAGTTTCACCGAGCAAAATTCCCGGTGATGTTATTATGAAACTAGAATATATTCGCAGATTCTGAAAGTTATTGCGATAGTTAGACTCTTTTAGTTGCTTGGGAATCGTCGTTTGAAGATGGGCATGTGAAACTGCGAAAAAAATTTTGAGAGCGCAGGACGGCTGCCGAAAGTCCGCGTAAAAACGCCCCCCGGGCCTAAAGTTTCACCGAGCAAAATTCCCGGTGATGTTATTATGAAACTAGAATACATTTCGCAGATTCTGAAAGTTATTGCGATAGTTAGACTCTTTTAGTTGCTTGGGAATCGTCGTTTGAAGATGGGCATGTGAAACTGCGAGAAAAATTTTGAGAGCGCAGGACGGCTGCCGAAAGTCCGCGTAAAAACGCCCCCCGGGCCTAAAGTTTCACCGAGCAAAATTCCCGGTGATGTTATTATGAAACTAGAATACATTTCGCAGATTCTGAAAGTTATTGCGATAGTTAGACTCTTTTAGTTGCTTGGGAATCGTCGTTTGAAGATGGGCATGTGAAACTGCGAAAAAAATTTTGAGAGCGCAGGACGGCTGCCGAAAGTCCGCGTAAAAACGCCCCCCGGGCCTAAAGTTTCACCGAGCAAAATTCCCGGTGATGTTATTATGAAACTAGAATATATTCCGCAGATTCTGAAAGTTATTGCGATAGTTAGACTCTTTTAGTTGCTTGGGAATCGTCGTTTGAAGATGGGCATGTGAAACTGCGAAAAAAATTTTGAGAGCGCAGGACGGCTGCCGAAAGTCCGCGTAAAAACGCCCCCCGGGCCTAAAGTTTCACCGAGCAAAATTCCCGGTGATGTTATTATGAAACTAGAATACATTTCGCAGATTCTGAAAGTTATTGCGATAGTTAGACTCTTTTAGTTGCTTGGGAATCGTCGTTTGAAGATGGGCATGTGAAACTGCGAGAAAAATTTTGAGAGCGCAGGACGGCTGCCGAAAGTCCGCGTAAAAACGCCCCCCGGGCCTAAAGTTTCACCGAGCAAAATTCCCGGTGATGTTATTATGAAACTAGAATACATTTCGCAGATTCTGAAAGTTATTGCGATAGTTAGACTCTTTTAGTTGCTTGGGAATCGTCGTTTGAAGATGGGCATGTGAAACTGCGAAAAAAATTTTGAGAGCGCAGGACGGCTGCCGAAAGTCCGCGTAAAAACGCCCCCGGGCCTAAAGTTTCACCGAGCAAAATTCCCGGTGATGTTATTATGAAACTAGAATATATTCCGCAGATTCTGAAAGTTATTGCGATAGTTAGACTCTTTTAGTTGCTTGGGAATCGTCGTTTGAAGATGGGCATGTGAAACTGCGAAAAAAATTTTGAGAGCGCAGGACGGCTGCCGAAAGTCCGCGTAAAAACGCCCCCCGGGCCTAAAGTTTCACCGAGCAAAATTCCCGGTGATGTTATTATGAAACTAGAATACATTTCGCAGATTCTGAAAGTTATTGCGATAGTTAGACTCTTTTAGTTGCTTGGGAATCGTCGTTTGAAGATGGGCATGTGAAACTGCGAGAAAAATTTTGAGAGCGCAGGACGGCTGCCGAAAGTCCGCGTAAAAACGCCCCCCGGGCCTAAAGTTTCACCGAGCAAAATTCCCGGTGATGTTATTATGAAACTAGAATACATTTCGCAGATTCTGAAAGTTATTGCGATAGTTAGACTCTTTTAGTTGCTTGGGAATCGTCGTTTGAAGATGGGCATGTGAAACTGCGAAAAAAATTTTGAGAGCGCAGGACGGCTGCCGAAAGTCCGCGTAAAAACGCCCCCCGGGCCTAAAGTTTCACCGAGCAAAATTCCCGGTGATGTTATTATGAAACTAGAATATATTCCGCAGATTCTGAAAGTTATTGCGATAGTTAGACTCTTTTAGTTGCTTGGGAATCGTCGTTTGAAGATGGGCATGTGAAACTGCGAAAAAAATTTTGAGAGCGCAGGACGGCTGCCGAAAGTCCGCGTAAAAACGCCCCCCGGGCCTAAAGTTTCACCGAGCAAAATTCCCGGTGATGTTATTATGAAACTAGAATACATTTCGCAGATTCTGAAAGTTATTGCGATAGTTAGACTCTTTAGTTGCTTGGGAATCGTCGTTTGAAGATGGGCATGTGAAACTGCGAGAAAAATTTTGAGAGCGCAGGACGGCTGCCGAAAGTCCGCGTAAAAACGCCCCCCGGGCCTAAAGTTTCACCGAGCAAAATTCCCGGTGATGTTATTATGAAACTAGAATACATTTCGCAGATTCTGAAAGTTATTGCGATAGTTAGACTCTTTTAGTTGCTTGGAATCGTCGTTTGAAGATGGGCATGTGAAACTGCGAAAAAATTTTGAGAGCGCAGGACGGCTGCCGAAAGTCCGCGTAAAAACGCCCCCCGGGCCTAAAGTTTCACCGAGCAAAATTCCCGGTGATGTTATTATGAAACTAGAATATATTCCGCAGATTCTGAAAGTTATTGCGATAGTTAGACTCTTTTAGTTGCTTGGGAATCGTCGTTTGAAGATGGGCATGTGAAACTGCGAAAAAAATTTTGAGAGCGCAGGACGGCTGCCGAAAGTCCGCGTAAAAACGCCCCCCGGGCCTAAAGTTTCACCGAGCAAAATTCCCGGTGATGTTATTATGAAACTAGAATACATTTCGCAGATTCTGAAAGTTATTGCGATAGTTAGACTCTTTTAGTTGCTTGGGAATCGTCGTTTGAAGATGGGCATGTGAAACTGCGAGAAAAATTTTGAGAGCGCAGGACGGCTGCCGAAAGTCCGCGTAAAAACGCCCCCCGGGCCTAAAGTTTCACCGAGCAAAATTCCCGGTGATGTTATTATGAAACTAGAATACATTTCGCAGATTCTGAAAGTTATTGCGATAGTTAGACTCTTTTAGTTGCTTGGGAATCGTCGTTTGAAGATGGGCATGTGAAACTGCGAAAAAAATTTTGAGAGCGCAGGACGGCTGCCGAAAGTCCGCGTAAAAACGCCCCCCGGGCCTAAAGTTTCACCGAGCAAAATTCCCGGTGATGTTATTATGAAACTAGAATATATTCCGCAGATTCTGAAAGTTATTGCGATAGTTAGACTCTTTTAGTTGCTTGGGAATCGTCGTTTGAAGATGGGCATGTGAAACTGCGAAAAAAATTTTGAGAGCGCAGGACGGCTGCCGAAAGTCCGCGTAAAAACGCCCCCCGGGCCTAAAGTTTCACCGAGCAAAATTCCCGGTGATGTTATTATGAAACTAGAATACATTTCGCAGATTCTGAAAGTTATTGCGATAGTTAGACTCTTTTAGTTGCTTGGGAATCGTCGTTTGAAGATGGGCATGTGAAACTGCGAGAAAAATTTTGAGAGCGCAGGACGGCTGCCGAAAGTCCGCGTAAAAACGCCCCCCGGGCCTAAAGTTTCACCGAGCAAAATTCCCGGTGATGTTATTATGAAACTAGAATACATTTCCGCAGATTCTGAAAGTTATTGCGATAGTTAGACTCTTTTAGTTGCTTGGGAATCGTCGTTTGAAGATGGGCATGTGAAACTGCGAAAAAAATTTTGAGAGCGCAGGACGGCTGCCGAAAGTCCGCGTAAAAACGCCCCCCGGGCCTAAAGTTTCACCGAGCAAAATTCCCGGTGATGTTATTATGAAACTAGAATATATTCCGCAGATTCTGAAAGTTATTGCGATAGTTAGACTCTTTTAGTTGCTTGGGAATCGTCGTTTGAAGATGGGCATGTGAAACTGCGAAAAAAATTTTGAGAGCGCAGGACGGCTGCCGAAAGTCCGCGTAAAAACGCCCCCCGGGCCTAAAGTTTCACCGAGCAAAATTCCCGGTGATGTTATTATGAAACTAGAATACATTTCGCAGATTCTGAAAGTTATTGCGATAGTTAGACTCTTTTAGTTGCTTGGGAATCGTCGTTTGAAGATGGGCATGTGAAACTGCGAGAAAAATTTTGAGAGCGCAGGACGGCTGCCGAAAGTCCGCGTAAAAACGCCCCCCGGGCCTAAAGTTTCACCGAGCAAAATTCCCGGTGATGTTATTATGAAACTAGAATACATTTCGCAGATTCTGAAAGTTATTGCGATAGTTAGACTCTTTTAGTTGCTTGGGAATCGTCGTTTGAAGATGGGCATGTGAAACTGCGAAAAAAATTTTGAGAGCGCAGGACGGCTGCCGAAAGTCCGCGTAAAAACGCCCCCCGGGCCTAAAGTTTCACCGAGCAAAATTCCCGGTGATGTTATTATGAAACTAGAATATATTCCGCAGATTCTGAAAGTTATTGCGATAGTTAGACTCTTTTAGTTGCTTGGGAATCGTCGTTTGAAGATGGGCATGTGAAACTGCGAAAAAAATTTTGAGAGCGCAGGACGGCTGCCGAAAGTCCGCGTAAAAACGCCCCCCGGGCCTAAAGTTTCACCGAGCAAAATTCCCGGTGATGTTATTATGAAACTAGAATACATTTCGCAGATTCTGAAAGTTATTGCGATAGTTAGACTCTTTTAGTTGCTTGGAATCGTCGTTTGAAGATGGGCATGTGAAACTGCGAGAAAAATTTTGAGAGCGCAGGACGGCTGCCGAAAGTCCGCGTAAAAACGCCCCCCGGGCCTAAAGTTTCACCGAGCAAAATTCCCGGTGATGTTATTATGAAACTAGAATACATTTCGCAGATTCTGAAAGTTATTGCGATAGTTAGACTCTTTTAGTTGCTTGGGAATCGTCGTTTGAAGATGGGCATGTGAAACTGCGAAAAAAATTTTGAGAGCGCAGGACGGCTGCCGAAAGTCCGCGTAAAAACGCCCCCCGGGCCTAAAGTTTCACCGAGCAAAATTCCCGGTGATGTTATTATGAAACTAGAATATATTCGCAGATTCTGAAAGTTATTGCGATAGTTAGACTCTTTTAGTTGCTTGGGAATCGTCGTTTGAAGATGGGCATGTGAAACTGCGAGAAAAATTTTGAGAGCGCAGGACGGCTGCCGAAAGTCCGCGTAAAAACGCCCCCCGGGCCTAAAGTTTCACCGAGCAAAATTCCCGGTGATGTTATTATGAAACTAGAATACATTTCGCAGATTCTGAAAGTTATTGCGATAGTTAGACTCTTTTAGTTGCTTGGGAATCGTCGTTTGAAGATGGGCATGTGAAACTGCGAGAAAAATTTTGAGAGCGCAGGACGGCTGCCGAAAGTCCGCGTAAAAACGCCCCCCGGGCCTAAAGTTTCACCGAGCAAAATTCCCGGTGATGTTATTATGAAACTAGAATACATTTCGCAGATTCTGAAAGTTATTGCGATAGTTAGACTCTTTTAGTTGCTTGGGAATCGTCGTTTGAAGATGGGCATGTGAAACTGCGAGAAAAATTTTGAGAGCGCAGGACGGCTGCCGAAAGTCCGCGTAAAAACGCCCCCCGGGCCTAAAGTTTCACCGAGCAAAATTCCCGGTGATGTTATTATGAAACTAGAATACATTTCGCAGATTCTGAAAGTTATTGCGATAGTTAGACTCTTTTAGTTGCTTGGGAATCGTCGTTTGAAGATGGGCATGTGAAACTGCGAAAAAAATTTTGAGAGCGCAGGACGGCTGCCGAAAGTCCGCGTAAAAACGCCCCCCGGGCCTAAAGTTTCACCGAGCAAAATTCCCGGTGATGTTATTATGAAACTAGAATACATTTCGCAGATTCTGAAAGTTATTGCGATAGTTAGACTCTTTTAGTTGCTTGGGAATCGTCGTTTGAAGATGGGCATGTGAAACTGCGAGAAAAATTTTGAGAGCGCAGGACGGCTGCCGAAAGTCCGCGTAAAAACGCCCCCCGGGCCTAAAGTTTCACCGAGCAAAATTCCCGGTGATGTTATTATGAAACTAGAATACATTTCGCAGATTCTGAAAGTTATTGCGATAGTTAGACTCTTTTAGTTGCTTGGGAATCGTCGTTTGAAGATGGGCATGTGAAACTGCGAAAAAAATTTTGAGAGCGCAGGACGGCTGCCGAAAGTCCGCGTAAAAACGCCCCCCGGGCCTAAAGTTTCACCGAGCAAAATTCCCGGTGATGTTATTATGAAACTAGAATATATTCCGCAGATTCTGAAAGTTATTGCGATAGTTAGACTCTTTTAGTTGCTTGGGAATCGTCGTTTGAAGATGGGCATGTGAAACTGCGAAAAAAATTTTGAGAGCGCAGGACGGCTGCCGAAAGTCCGCGTAAAAACGCCCCCCGGGCCTAAAGTTTCACCGAGCAAAATTCCCGGTGATGTTATTATGAAACTAGAATACATTTCGCAGATTCTGAAAGTTATTGCGATAGTTAGACTCTTTTAGTTGCTTGGGAATCGTCGTTTGAAGATGGGCATGTGAAACTGCGAGAAAAATTTTGAGAGCGCAGGACGGCTGCCGAAAGTCCGCGTAAAAACGCCCCCCGGGCCTAAAGTTTCACCGAGCAAAATTCCCGGTGATGTTATTATGAAACTAGAATACATTTCGCAGATTCTGAAAGTTATTGCGATAGTTAGACTCTTTTAGTTGCTTGGGAATCGTCGTTTGAAGATGGGCATGTGAAACTGCGAAAAAAATTTTGAGAGCGCAGGACGGCTGCCGAAAGTCCGCGTAAAAACGCCCCCCGGGCCTAAAGTTTCACCGAGCAAAATTCCCGGTGATGTTATTATGAAACTAGAATATATTCCGCAGATTCTGAAAGTTATTGCGATAGTTAGACTCTTTTAGTTGCTTGGGAATCGTCGTTTGAAGATGGGCATGTGAAACTGCGAAAAAATTTTGAGAGCGCAGGACGGCTGCCGAAAGTCCGCGTAAAAACGCCCCCCGGGCCTAAAGTTTCACCGAGCAAAATTCCCGGTGATGTTATTATGAAACTAGAATACATTTCGCAGATTCTGAAAGTTATTGCGATAGTTAGACTCTTTTAGTTGCTTGGGAATCGTCGTTTGAAGATGGGCATGTGAAACTGCGAGAAAAATTTTGAGAGCGCAGGACGGCTGCCGAAAGTCCGCGTAAAAACGCCCCCCGGGCCTAAAGTTTCACCGAGCAAAATTCCCGGTGATGTTATTATGAAACTAGAATACATTCGCAGATTCTGAAAGTTATTGCGATAGTTAGACTCTTTTAGTTGCTTGGGAATCGTCGTTTGAAGATGGGCATGTGAAACTGCGAAAAAAATTTTGAGAGCGCAGGACGGCTGCCGAAAGTCCGCGTAAAAACGCCCCCCGGGCCTAAAGTTTCACCGAGCAAAATTCCGGTGATGTTATTATGAAACTAGAATACATTTCGCAGATTCTGAAAGTTATTGCGATAGTTAGACTCTTTTAGTTGCTTGGGAATCGTCGTTTGAAGATGGGCATGTGAAACTGCGAGAAAAATTTTGAGAGCGCAGGACGGCTGCCGAAAGTCCGCGTAAAAACGCCCCCCGGGCCTAAAGTTTCACCGAGCAAAATTCCCGGTGATGTTATTATGAAACTAGAATACATTTCGCAGATTCTGAAAGTTATTGCGATAGTTAGACTCTTTTAGTTGCTTGGGAATCGTCGTTTGAAGATGGGCATGTGAAACTGCGAAAAAAATTTTGAGAGCGCAGGACGGCTGCCGAAAGTCCGCGTAAAAACGCCCCCCGGGCCTAAAGTTTCACCGAGCAAAATTCCCGGTGATGTTATTATGAAACTAGAATATATTCCGCAGATTCTGAAAGTTATTGCGATAGTTAGACTCTTTTAGTTGCTTGGGAATCGTCGTTTGAAGATGGGCATGTGAAACTGCGAAAAAAATTTTGAGAGCGCAGGACGGCTGCCGAAAGTCCGCGTAAAAACGCCCCCCGGGCCTAAAGTTTCACCGAGCAAAATTCCCGGTGATGTTATTATGAAACTAGAATACATTTCGCAGATTCTGAAAGTTATTGCGATAGTTAGACTCTTTTAGTTGCTTGGGAATCGTCGTTTGAAGATGGGCATGTGAAACTGCGAGAAAAATTTTGAGAGCGCAGGACGGCTGCCGAAAGTCCGCGTAAAAACGCCCCCCGGGCCTAAAGTTTCACCGAGCAAAATTCCCGGTGATGTTATTATGAAACTAGAATACATTTCGCAGATTCTGAAAGTTATTGCGATAGTTAGACTCTTTTAGTTGCTTGGGAATCGTCGTTTGAAGATGGGCATGTGAAACTGCGAAAAAATTTTGAGAGCGCAGGACGGCTGCCGAAAGTCCGCGTAAAAACGCCCCCCGGGCCTAAAGTTTCACCGAGCAAAATTCCCGGTGATGTTATTATGAAACTAGAATATATTCCGCAGATTCTGAAAGTTATTGCGATAGTTAGACTCTTTTAGTTGCTTGGGAATCGTCGTTTGAAGATGGGCATGTGAAACTGCGAAAAAAATTTTGAGAGCGCAGGACGGCTGCCGAAAGTCCGCGTAAAAACGCCCCCCGGGCCTAAAGTTTCACCGAGCAAAATTCCCGGTGATGTTATTATGAAACTAGAATACATTTCGCAGATTCTGAAAGTTATTGCGATAGTTAGACTCTTTTAGTTGCTTGGGAATCGTCGTTTGAAGATGGGCATGTGAAACTGCGAGAAAAATTTTGAGAGCGCAGGACGGCTGCCGAAAGTCCGCGTAAAAACGCCCCCCGGGCCTAAAGTTTCACCGAGCAAAATTCCCGGTGATGTTATTATGAAACTAGAATACATTTCGCAGATTCTGAAAGTTATTGCGATAGTTAGACTCTTTTAGTTGCTTGGGAATCGTCGTTTGAAGATGGGCATGTGAAACTGCGAAAAAAATTTTGAGAGCGCAGGACGGCTGCCGAAAGTCCGCGTAAAAACGCCCCCCGGGCCTAAAGTTTCACCGAGCAAAATTCCCGGTGATGTTATTATGAAACTAGAATATATTCCGCAGATTCTGAAAGTTATTGCGATAGTTAGACTCTTTTAGTTGCTTGGGAATCGTCGTTTGAAGATGGGCATGTGAAACTGCGAAAAAAATTTTGAGAGCGCAGGACGGCTGCCGAAAGTCCGCGTAAAAACGCCCCCCGGGCCTAAAGTTTCACCGAGCAAAATTCCCGGTGATGTTATTATGAAACTAGAATATATTCCGCAGATTCTGAAAGTTATTGCGATAGTTAGACTCTTTTAGTTGCTTGGGAATCGTCGTTTGAAGATGGGCATGTGAAACTGCGAAAAAAATTTTGAGAGCGCAGGACGGCTGCCGAAAGTCCGCGTAAAAACGCCCCCCGGGCCTAAAGTTTCACCGAGCAAAATTCCCGGTGATGTTATTATGAAACTAGAATATATTCCGCAGATTCTGAAAGTTATTGCGATAGTTAGACTCTTTTAGTTGCTTGGGAATCGTCGTTTGAAGATGGGCATGTGAAACTGCGAAAAAAATTTTGAGAGCGCAGGACGGCTGCCGAAAGTCCGCGTAAAAACGCCCCCCGGGCCTAAAGTTTCACCGAGCAAAATTCCCGGTGATGTTATTATGAAACTAGAATATATTCCGCAGATTCTGAAAGTTATTGCGATAGTTAGACTCTTTTAGTTGCTTGGGAATCGTCGTTTGAAGATGGGCATGTGAAACTGCGAAAAAAATTTTGAGAGCGCAGGACGGCTGCCGAAAGTCCGCGTAAAAACGCCCCCCGGGCCTAAAGTTTCACCGAGCAAAATTCCCGGTGATGTTATTATGAAACTAGAATATATTCCGCAGATTCTGAAAGTTATTGCGATAGTTAGACTCTTTTAGTTGCTTGGGAATCGTCGTTTGAAGATGGGCATGTGAAACTGCGAAAAAAATTTTGAGAGCGCAGGACGGCTGCCGAAAGTCCGCGTAAAAACGCCCCCCGGGCCTAAAGTTTCACCGAGCAAAATTCCCGGTGATGTTATTATGAAACTAAAATACATTTCGCAGATTCTGAAAGTTATTGCGATAGTTAGACTCTTTTAGTTGCTTGGGAATCGTCGTTTGAAGATGGGCATGTGAAACTGCGAGAAAAATTTTGAGAGCGCAGGACGGCTGCCGAAAGTCCGCGTAAAAACGCCCCCCGGGCCTAAAGTTTCACCGAGCAAAATTCCCGGTGATGTTATTATGAAACTAGAATACATTTCGCAGATTCTGAAAGTTATTGCGATAGTTAGACTCTTTTAGTTGCTTGGGAATCGTCGTTTGAAGATGGGCATGTGAAACTGCGAAAAAAATTTTGAGAGCGCAGGACGGCTGCCGAAAGTCCGCGTAAAAACGCCCCCCGGGCCTAAAGTTTCACCGAGCAAAATTCCCGGTGATGTTATTATGAAACTAGAATATATTCCGCAGATTCTGAAAGTTATTGCGATAGTTAGACTCTTTTAGTTGCTTGGGAATCGTCGTTTGAAGATGGGCATGTGAAACTGCGATAAAAATTTTGAGAGCGCAGGACGGCTGCCGAAAGTCCGCGTAAAAACGCCCCCCGGGCCTAAAGTTTCACCGAGCAAAATTCCCGGTGATGTTATTATGAAACTAGAATACATTTCGCAGATTCTGAAAGTTATTGCGATAGTTAGACTCTTTTAGTTGCTTGGGAATCGTCGTTTGAAGATGGGCATGTGAAACTGCGAGAAAAATTTTGAGAGCGCAGGACGGCTGCCGAAAGTCCGCGTAAAAACGCCCCCCGGGCCTAAAGTTTCACCGAGCAAAATTCCCGGTGATGTTATTATGAACCTAGAATACATTTCGCAGATTCTGAAAGTTATTGCGATAGTTAGACTCTTTTAGTTGCTTGGGAATCGTCGTTTGAAGATGGGCATGTGAAACTGCGAAAAAAATTTTGAGAGCGCAGGACGGCTGCCGAAAGTCCGCGTAAAAACGCCCCCCGGGCCTAAAGTTTCACCGAGCAAAATTCCCGGTGATGTTATTATGAAACTAGAATATATTCCGCAGATTCTGAAAGTTATTGCGATAGTTAGACTCTTTTAGTTGCTTGGGAATCGTCGTTTGAAGATGGGCATGTGAAACTGCGAAAAAAATTTTGAGAGCGCAGGACGGCTGCCGAAAGTCCGCGTAAAAACGCCCCCCGGGCCTAAAGTTTCACCGAGCAAAATTCCCGGTGATGTTATTATGAAACTAGAATACATTTCGCAGATTCTGAAAGTTATTGCGATAGTTAGACTCTTTTAGTTGCTTGGGAATCGTCGTTTGAAGATGGGCATGTGAAACTGCGAGAAAAATTTTGAGAGCGCAGGACGGCTGCCGAAAGTCCGCGTAAAAACGCCCCCCGGGCCTAAAGTTTCACCGAGCAAAATTCCCGGTGATGTTATTATGAAACTAGAATACATTTCGCAGATTCTGAAAGTTATTGCGATAGTTAGACTCTTTTAGTTGCTTGGGAATCGTCGTTTGAAGATGGGCATGTGAAACTGCGAAAAAAATTTTGAGAGCGCAGGACGGCTGCCGAAAGTCCGCGTAAAAACGCCCCCCGGGCCTAAAGTTTCACCGAGCAAAATTCCCGGTGATGTTATTATGAAACTAGAATATATTCCGCAGATTCTGAAAGTTATTGCGATAGTTAGACTCTTTTAGTTGCTTGGGAATCGTCGTTTGAAGATGGGCATGTGAAACTGCGAAAAAAATTTTGAGAGCGCAGGACGGCTGCCGAAAGTCCGCGTAAAAACGCCCCCCGGGCCTAAAGTTTCACCGAGCAAAATTCCCGGTGATGTTATTATGAAACTAGAATACATTTCGCAGATTCTGAAAGTTATTGCGATAGTTAGACTCTTTTAGTTGCTTGGGAATCGTCGTTTGAAGATGGGCATGTGAAACTGCGAGAAAAATTTTGAGAGCGCAGGACGGCTGCCGAAAGTCCGCGTAAAAACGCCCCCCGGGCCTAACGTTTCACCGAGCAAAATTCCCGGTGAAGTTATTATGAAACTAGAATACATTTCGCAGATTCTGAAAGTTATTGCGATAGTTAGACTCTTTTAGTTGCTTGGGAATCGTCGTTTGAAGATGGGCATGTGAAACTGCGAAAAAAATTTTGAGAGCGCAGGACGGCTGCCGAAAGTCCGCGTAAAAACGCCCCCCGGGCCTAAAGTTTCACCGAGCAAAATTCCCGGTGATGTTATTATGAAACTAGAATATATTCCGCAGATTCTGAAAGTTATTGCGATAGTTAGACTCTTTTAGTTGCTTGGGAATCGTCGTTTGAAGATGGGCATGTGAAACTGCGAAAAAAATTTTGAGAGCGCAGGACGGCTGCCGAAAGTCCGCGTAAAAACGCCCCCCGGGCCTAAAGTTTCACCGAGCAAAATTCCCGGTGATGTTATTATGAAACTAGAATACATTTCGCAGATTCTGAAAGTTATTGCGATAGTTAGACTCTTTTAGTTGCTTGGGAATCGTCGTTTGAAGATGGGCATGTGAAACTGCGAAAAAAATTTTGAGAGCGCAGGACGGCTGCCGAAAGTCCGCGTAAAAACGCCCCCCGGGCCTAAAGTTTCACCGAGCAAAATTCCCGGTGATGTTATTATGAAACTAGAATATATTCCGCAGATTCTGAAAGTTATTGCGATAGTTAGACTCTTTTAGTTGCTTGGGAATCGTCGTTTGAAGATGGGCATGTGAAACTGCGAAAAAAATTTTGAGAGCGCAGGACGGCTGCCGAAAGTCCGCGTAAAAACGCCCCCCGGGCCTAAAGTTTCACCGAGCAAAATTCCCGGTGATGTTATTATGAAACTAGAATATATTCCGCAGATTCTGAAAGTTATTGCGATAGTTAGACTCTTTTAGTTGCTTGGGAATCGTCGTTTGAAGATGGGCATGTGAAACTGCGAAAAAAATTTTGAGAGCGCAGGACGGCTGCCGAAAGTCCGCGTAAAAACGCCCCCCGGGCCTAAAGTTTCACCGAGCAAAATTCCCGGTGATGTTATTATGAAACTAGAATACATTTCGCAGATTCTGAAAGTTATTGCGATAGTTAGACTCTTTTAGTTGCTTGGGAATCGTCGTTTGAAGATGGGCATGTGAAACTGCGAGAAAAATTTTGAGAGCGCAGGACGGCTGCCGAAAGTCCGCGTAAAAACGCCCCCCGGGCCTAAAGTTTCACCGAGCAAAATTCCCGGTGATGTTATTATGAAACTAGAATACATTTCGCAGATTCTGAAAGTTATTGCGATAGTTAGACTCTTTTAGTTGCTTGGGAATCGTCGTTTGAAGATGGGCATGTGAAACTGCGAAAAAAATTTTGAGAGCGCAGGACGGCTGCCGAAAGTCCGCGTAAAAACGCCCCCCGGGCCTAAAGTTTCACCGAGCAAAATTCCCGGTGATGTTATTATGAAACTAGAATATATTCCGCAGATTCTGAAAGTTATTGCGATAGTTAGACTCTTTTAGTTGCTTGGGAATCGTCGTTTGAAGATGGGCATGTGAAACTGCGAAAAAAATTTTGAGAGCGCAGGACGGCTGCCGAAAGTCCGCGTAAAAACGCCCCCCGGGCCTAAAGTTTCACCGAGCAAAATTCCCGGTGATGTTATTATGAAACTAGAATACATTTCGCAGATTCTGAAAGTTATTGCGATAGTTAGACTCTTTTAGTTGCTTGGGAATCGTCGTTTGAAGATGGGCATGTGAAACTGCGAGAAAAATTTTGAGAGCGCAGGACGGCTGCCGAAAGTCCGCGTAAAAACGCCCCCCGGGCTTAAAGTTTCACCGAGCAAAATTCCCGGTGATGTTATTATGAAACTAGAATACATTTCGCAGATTCTGAAAGTTATTGCGATAGTTAGACTCTTTTAGTTGCTTGGGAATCGTCGTTTGAAGATGGGCATGTGAAACTGCGAAAAAAATTTTGAGAGCGCAGGACGGCTGCCGAAAGTCCGCGTAAAAACGCCCCCCGGGCCTAAAGTTTCACCGAGCAAAATTCCCGGTGATGTTATTATGAAACTAGAATATATTCCGCAGATTCTGAAAGTTATTGCGATAGTTAGACTCTTTTAGTTGCTTGGGAATCGTCGTTTGAAGATGGGCATGTGAAACTGCGAAAAAAATTTTGAGAGCGCAGGACGGCTGCCGAAAGTCCGCGTAAAAACGCCCCCCGGGCCTAAAGTTTCACCGAGCAAAATTCCCGGTGATGTTATTATGAAACTAGAATACATTCGCAGATTCTGAAAGTTATTGCGATAGTTAGACTCTTTTAGTTGCTTGGGAATCGTCGTTTGAAGATGGGCATGTGAAACTGCGAGAAAAATTTTGAGAGCGCAGGACGGCTGCCGAAAGTCCGCGTAAAAACGCCCCCCGGGCCTAAAGTTTCACCGAGCAAAATTCCCGGTGATGTTATTATGAAACTAGAATACATTTCGCAGATTCTGAAAGTTATTGCGATAGTTAGACTCTTTTAGTTGCTTGGGAATCGTCGTTTGAAGATGGGCATGTGAAACTGCGAAAAAAATTTTGAGAGCGCAGGACGGCTGCCGAAAGTCCGCGTAAAAACGCCCCCCGGGCCTAAAGTTTCACCAAAATTCCCGGTGATGTTATTATGAAACTAGAATATATTCCGCAGATTCTGAAAGTTATTGCGATAGTTAGACTCTTTTAGTTGCTTGGGAATCGTCGTTTGAAGATGGGCATGTGAAACTGCGAAAAAAATTTTGAGAGCGCAGGACGGCTGCCGAAAGTCCGCGTAAAAACGCCCCCCGGGCCTAAAGTTTCACCGAGCAAAATTCCCGGTGATGTTATTATGAAACTAGAATACATTTCGCAGATTCTGAAAGTTATTGCGATAGTTAGACTCTTTTAGTTGCTTGGGAATCGTCGTTTGAAGATGGGCATGTGAAACTGCGAGAAAAATTTTGAGAGCGCAGGACGGCTGCCGAAAGTCCGCGTAAAAACGCCCCCCGGGCCTAAAGTTTCACCGAGCAAAATTCCCGGTGATGTTATTATGAAACTAGAATACATTTCGCAGATTCTGAAAGTTATTGCGATAGTTAGACTCTTTTAGTTGCTTGGGAATCGTCGTTTGAAGATGGGCATGTGAAACTGCGAAAAAAATTTTGAGAGCGCAGGACGGCTGCCGAAAGTCCGCGTAAAAACGCCCCCCGGGCCTAAAGTTTCACCGAGCAAAATTCCCGGTGATGTTATTATGAAACTAGAATATATTCCGCAGATTCTGAAAGTTATTGCGATAGTTAGACTCTTTTAGTTGCTTGGGAATCGTCGTTTGAAGATGGGCATGTGAAACTGCGAAAAAAATTTTGAGAGCGCAGGACGGCTGCCGAAAGTCCGCGTAAAAACGCCCCCCGGGCCTAAAGTTTCACCGAGCAAAATTCCCGGTGATGTTATTATGAAACTAGAATATATTTCGCAGATTCTGAAAGTTATTGCGATAGTTAGACTCTTTTAGTTGCTTGGGAATCGTCGTTTGAAGATGGGCATGTGAAACTGCGAGAAAAATTTTGAGAGCGCAGGACGGCTGCCGAAAGTCCGCGTAAAAACGCCCCCCGGGCCTAAAGTTTCACCGAGCAAAATTCCCGGTGATGTTATTATGAAACTAGAATACATTTCGCAGATTCTGAAAGTTATTGCGATAGTTAGACTCTTTTAGTTGCTTGGGAATCGTCGTTTGAAGATGGGCATGTGAAACTGCGAAAAAAATTTTGAGAGCGCAGGACGGCTGCCGAAAGTCCGCGTAAAAACGCCCCCCGGGCCTAAAGTTTCACCGAGCAAAATTCCCGGTGATGTTATTATGAAACTAGAATATATTCCGCAGATTCTGAAAGTTATTGCGATAGTTAGACTCTTTTAGTTGCTTGGGAATCGTCGTTTGAAGATGGGCATGTGAAACTGCGAAAAAAATTTTGAGAGCGCAGGACGGCTGCCGAAAGTCCGCGTAAAAACGCCCCCCGGGCCTAAAGTTTCACCGAGCAAAATTCCCGGTGATGTTATTATGAAACTAGAATACATTTCGCAGATTCTGAAAGTTATTGCGATAGTTAGACTCTTTTAGTTGCTTGGGAATCGTCGTTTGAAGATGGGCATGTGAAACTGCGAAAAAAATTTTGAGAGCGCAGGACGGCTGCCGAAAGTCCGCGTAAAAACGCCCCCCGGGCCTAAAGTTTCACCGAGCAAAATTCCCGGTGATGTTATTATGAAACTAGAATATATTCCGCAGATTCTGAAAGTTATTGCGATAGTTAGACTCTTTTAGTTGCTTGGGAATCGTCGTTTGAAGATGGGCATGTGAAACTGCGAAAAAAATTTTGAGAGCGCAGGACGGCTGCCGAAAGTCCGCGTAAAAACGCCCCCCGGGCCTAAAGTTTCACCGAGCAAAATTCCCGGTGATGTTATTATGAAACTAGAATATATTCCGCAGATTCTGAAAGTTATTGCGATAGTTAGACTCTTTTAGTTGCTTGGGAATCGTCGTTTGAAGATGGGCATGTGAAACTGCGAAAAAAATTTTGAGAGCGCAGGACGGCTGCGGAAAGTCCGCGTAAAAACGCCCCCCGGGCCTAAAGTTTCACCGAGCAAATTTCCCGGTGATGTTATTATGAAACTAGAATACATTTCGCAGATTCTGAAAGTTATTGCGATAGTTAGACTCTTTTAGTTGCTTGGGAATCGTCGTTTGAAGATGGGCATGTGAAACTGCGAGAAAAATTTTGAGAGCGCAGGACGGCTGCCGAAAGTCCGCGTAAAAACGCCCCCGGGCCTAAAGTTTCACCGAGCAAAATTCCCGGTGATGTTATTATGAAACTAGAATACATTTCGCAGATTCTGAAAGTTATTGCGATAGTTAGACTCTTTTAGTTGCTTGGGAATCGTCGTTTGAAGATGGGCATGTGAAACTGCGAAAAAAATTTTGAGAGCGCAGGACGGCTGCCGAAAGTCCGCGTAAAAACGCCCCCCGGGCCTAAAGTTTCACCGAGCAAAATTCCCGGTGATGTTATTATGAAACTAGAATATATTCCGCAGATTCTGAAAGTTATTGCGATAGTTAGACTCTTTTAGTTGCTTGGGAATCGTCGTTTGAAGATGGGCATGTGAAACTGCGAAAAAAATTTTGAGAGCGCAGGACGGCTGCCGAAAGTCCGCGTAAAAACGCCCCCCGGGCCTAAAGTTTCACCGAGCAAAATTCCCGGTGATGTTATTATGAAACTAGAATACATTTCGCAGATTCTGAAAGTTATTGCGATAGTTAGACTCTTTTAGTTGCTTGGGAATCGTCGTTTGAAGATGGGCATGTGAAACTGCGAGAAAAATTTTGAGAGCGCAGGACGGCTGCCGAAAGTCCGCGTAAAAACGCCCCCCGGGCCTAAAGTTTCACCGAGCAAAATTCCCGGTGATGTTATTATGAAACTAGAATACATTTCGCAGATTCTGAAAGTTATTGCGATAGTTAGACTCTTTTAGTTGCTTGGGAATCGTCGTTTGAAGATGGGCATGTGAAACTGCGAAAAAAATTTTGAGAGCGCAGGACGGCTGCCGAAAGTCCGCGTAAAAACGCCCCCCGGGCCTAAAGTTTCACCGAGCAAAATTCCCGGTGATGTTATTATGAAACTAGAATATATTCCGCAGATTCTGAAAGTTATTGCGATAGTTAGACTCTTTTAGTTGCTTGGGAATCGTCGTTTGAAGATGGGCATGTGAAACTGCGAAAAAAATTTTGAGAGCGCAGGACGGCTGCCGAAAGTCCGCGTAAAAACGCCCCCCGGGCCTAAAGTTTCACCGAGCAAAATTCCCGGTGATGTTATTATGAAACTAGAATACATTTCGCAGATTCTGAAAGTTATTGCGATAGTTAGACTCTTTTAGTTGCTTGGGAATCGTCGTTTGAAGATGGGCATGTGAAACTGCGAGAAAAATTTTGAGAGCGCAGGACGGCTGCCGAAAGTCCGCGTAAAAACGCCCCCCGGGCCTAAAGTTTCACCGAGCAAAATTCCCGGTGATGTTATTATGAAACTAGAATACATTTCGCAGATTCTGAAAGTTATTGCGATAGTTAGACTCTTTTAGTTGCTTGGGAATCGTCGTTTGAAGATGGGCATGTGAAACTGCGAAAAAAATTTTGAGAGCGCAGGACGGCTGCCGAAAGTCCGCGTAAAAACGCCCCCCGGGCCTAAAGTTTCACCGAGCAAAATTCCCGGTGATGTTATTATGAAACTAGAATATATTCCGCAGATTCTGAAAGTTATTGCGATAGTTAGACTCTTTTAGTTGCTTGGGAATCGTCGTTTGAAGATGGGCATGTGAAACTGCGAGAAAAATTTTGAGAGCGCAGGACGGCTGCCGAAAGTCCGCGTAAAAACGCCCCCCGGGCCTAAAGTTTCACCGAGCAAAATTCCCGGTGATGTTATTATGAAACTAGAATACATTTCGCAGATTCTGAAAGTTATTGCGATAGTTAGACTCTTTTAGGTGCTTGGGAATCGTCGTTTAAAGATGGGCATGTGAAACTGCGAAAAAAATTTTGAGAGCGCAGGACGGCTGCCGAAAGTCCGCGTAAAAACGCCCCCCGGGCCTAAAGTTTCACCGAGCAAAATTCCCGGTGATGTTATTATGAAACTAGAATATATTCCGCAGATTCTGAAAGTTATTGCGATAGTTAGACTCTTTTAGTTGCTTGGGAATCGTCGTTTGAAGATGGGCATGTGAAACTGCGAAAAAAATTTTGAGAGCGCAGGACGGCTGCCGAAAGTCCGCGTAAAAACGCCCCCCGGGCCTAAAGTTTCACCGAGCAAAATTCCCGGTGATGTTATTATGAAACTAGAATACATTTCGCAGATTCTGAAAGTTATTGCGATAGTTAGACTCTTTTAGTTGCTTGGGAATCGTCGTTTGAAGATGGGCATGTGAAACTGCGAGAATGTTTTGAGAGCGCAGGACGGCTGCCGAAAGTCCGCGTAAAAACGCCCCCCGGGCCTAAAGTTTCACCGAGCAAAATTCCCGGTGATGTTATTATGAAACTAGAATACATTTCGCAGATTCTGAAAGTTATTGCGATAGTTAGACTCTTTTAGTTGCTTGGGAATCGTCGTTTGAAGATGGGCATGTGAAACTGCGAAAAAAATTTTGAGAGCGCAGGACGGCTGCCGAAAGTCCGCGTAAAAACGCCCCCCGGGCCTAAAGTTTCACCGAGCAAAATTCCCGGTGATGTTATTATGAAACTAGAATATATTCCGCAGATTCTGAAAGTTATTGCGATAGTTAGACTCTTTTAGTTGCTTGGGAATCGTCGTTTGAAGATGGGCATGTGAAACTGCGAAAAAAATTTTGAGAGCGCAGGACGGCTGCCGAAAGTCCGCGTAAAAACGCCCCCCGGGCCTAAAGTTTCACCGAGCAAAATTCCCGGTGATGTTATTATGAAACTAGAATACATTTCGCAGATTCTGAAAGTTATTGCGATAGTTAGACTCTTTTAGTTGCTTGGGAATCGTCGTTTGAAGATGGGCATGTGAAACTGCGAAAAAAATTTTGAGAGCGCAGGACGGCTGCCGAAAGTCCGCGTAAAAACGCCCCCCGGGCCTAAAGTTTCACCGAGCAAAATTCCCGGTGATGTTATTTTGAAACTAGAATATATTCCGCAGATTCTGAAAGTTATTGCGATAGTTAGACTCTTTTAGTTGCTTGGGAATCGTCGTTTGAAGATGGGCATGTGAAACTGCGAAAAAAATTTTGAGAGCGCAGGACGGCTGCCGAAAGTCCGCGTAAAAACGCCCCCCGGGCCTAAAGTTTCACCGAGCAAAATTCCCGGTGATGTTATTATGAAACTAGAATATATTCCGCAGATTCTGAAAGTTATTGCGATAGTTAGACTCTTTTAGTTGCTTGGGAATCGTCGTTTGAAGATGGGCATGTGAAACTGCGAAAAAAATTTTGAGAGCGCAGGACGGCTGCCGAAAGTCCGCGTAAAAACGCCCCCCGGGCCTAAAGTTTCACCGAGCAAAATTCCCGGTGATGTTATTATAAAAATAGAATACATTTCGCAGATTCTGAAAGTTATTGCGATAGTTAGACTCTTTTAGTTGCTTGGGAATCGTCGTTTGAAGATGGGCATGTGAAACTGCGAGAAAAATTTTGAGAGCGCAGGACGGCTGCCGAAAGTCCGCGTAAAAACGCCCCCCGGGCCTAAAGTTTCACCGAGCAAAATTCCCGGTGATGTTATTATGAAACTAGAATACATTTCGCAGATTCTGAAAGTTATTGCGATAGTTAGACTCTTTTAGTTGCTTGGGAATCGTCGTTTGAAGATGGGCATGTGAAACTGCGAAAAAAATTTTGAGAGCGCAGGACGGCTGCCGAAAGTCCGCGTAAAAACGCCCCCCGGGCCTAAAGTTTCACCGAGCAAAATTCCCGGTGATGTTATTATGAAACTAGAATATATTCCGCAGATTCTGAAAGTTATTGCGATAGTTAGACTCTTTTAGTTGCTTGGGAATCGTCGTTTGAAGATGGGCATGTGAAACTGCGAAAAAAATTTTGAGAGCGCAGGACGGCTGCCGAAAGTCCGCGTAAAAACGCCCCCCGGGCCTAAAGTTTCACCGAGCAAAATTCCCGGTGATGTTATTATGAAACTAGAATACATTTCGCAGATTCTGAAAGTTATTGCGATAGTTAGACTCTTTTAGTTGCTTGGGAATCGTCGTTTGAAGATGGGCATGTGAAACTGCGAGAAAAATTTTGAGAGCGCAGGACGGCTGCCGAAAGTCCGCGTAAAAACGCCCCCCGGGCCTAAAGTTTCACCGAGCAAAATTCCCGGTGATGTTATTATGAAACTAGAATACATTTCGCAGATTCTGAAAGTTATTGCGATAGTTAGACTCTTTTAGTTGCTTGGGAATCGTCGTTTGAAGATGGGCATGTGAAACTGCGAAAAAAATTTTGAGAGCGCAGGACGGCTGCCGAAAGTCCGCGTAAAAACGCCCCCCGGGCCTAAAGTTTCACCGAGCAAAATTCCCGGTGATGTTATTATGAAACTAGAATATATTCCGCAGATTCTGAAAGTTATTGCGATAGTTAGACTCTTTTAGTTGCTTGGGAATCGTCGTTTGAAGATGGGCATGTGAAACTGCGAAAAAAATTTTGAGAGCGCAGGACGGCTGCCGAAAGTCCGCGTAAAAACGCCCCCCGGGCCTAAAGTTTCACCGAGCAAAATTCCCGGTGATGTTATTATGAAACTAGAATACATTTCGCAGATTCTGAAAGTTATTGCGATAGTTAGACTCTTTTAGTTGCTTGGGAATCGTCGTTTGAAGATGGGCATGTGAAACTGCGAGAAAAATTTTGAGAGCGCAGGACGGCTGCCGAAAGTCCGCGTAAAAACGCCCCCCGGGCCTAAAGTTTCACCGAGCAAAATTCCCGGTGATGTTATTATGAAACTAGAATACATTTCGCAGATTCTGAAAGTTATTGCGATAGTTAGACTCTTTTAGTTGCTTGGGAATCGTCGTTTGAAGATGGGCATGTGAAACTGCGAAAAAAATTTTGAGAGCGCAGGACGGCTGCCGAAAGTCCGCGTAAAAACGCCCCCCGGGCCTAAAGTTTCACCGAGCAAAATTCCCGGTGATGTTATTATGAAACTAGAATATATTCCGCAGATTCTGAAAGTTATTGCGATAGTTAGACTCTTTTAGTTGCTTGGGAATCGTCGTTTGAAGATGGGCATGTGAAACTGCGAAAAAAATTTTGAGAGCGCAGGACGGCTGCCGAAAGTCCGCGTAAAAACGCCCCCCGGGCCTAAAGTTTCACCGAGCAAAATTCCCGGTGATGTTATTATGAAACTAGAATACATTTCGCAGATTCTGAAAGTTATTGCGATAGTTAGACTCTTTTAGTTGCTTGGGAATCGTCGTTTGAAGATGGGCATGTGAAACTGCGAGAAAAATTTTGAGAGCGCAGGACGGCTGCCGAAAGTCCGCGTAAAAACGCCCCCCGGGCCTAAAGTTTCACCGAGCAAAATTCCCGGTGATGTTATTATGAAACTAGAATATATTCCGCAGATTCTGAAAGTTATTGCGATAGTTAGACTCTTTTAGTTGCTTGGGAATCGTCGTTTGAAGATGGGCATGTGAAACTGCGAAAAAAATTTTGAGAGCGCAGGACGGCTGCCGAAAGTCCGCGTAAAAACGCCCCCCGGGCCTAAAGTTTCACCGAGCAAAATTCCCGGTGATGTTATTATGAAACTAGAATATATTCCGCAGATTCTGAAAGTTATTGCGATAGTTAGACTCTTTTAGTTGCTTGGGAATCGTCGTTTGAAGATGGGCATGTGAAACTGCGAAAAAAATTTTGAGAGCGCAGGACGGCTGCCGAAAGTCCGCGTAAAAACGCCCCCCGGGCCTAAAGTTTCACCGAGCAAAATTCCCGGTGATGTTATTATGAAACTAGAATACATTTCGCAGATTCTGAAAGTTATTGCGATAGTTAGACTCTTTTAGTTGCTTGGGAATCGTCGTTTGAAGATGGGCATGTGAAACTGCGAGAAAAATTTTGAGAGCGCAGGACGGCTGCCGAAAGTCCGCGTAAAAACGCCCCCCGGGCCTAAAGTTTCACCGAGCAAAATTCCCGGTGATGTTATTATGAAACTAGAATACATTTCGCAGATTCTGAAAGTTATTGCGATAGTTAGACTCTTTTAGTTGCTTGGGAATCGTCGTTTGAAGATGGGCATGTGAAACTGCGAAAAAAATTTTGAGAGCGCAGGACGGCTGCCGAAAGTCCGCGTAAAAACGCCCCCCGGGCCTAAAGTTTCACCGAGCAAAATTCCCGGTGATGTTATTATGAAACTAGAATATATTCCGCAGATTCTGAAAGTTATTGCGATAGTTAGACTCTTTTAGTTGCTTGGGAATCGTCGTTTGAAGATGGGCATGTGAAACTGCGAAAAAAATTTTGAGAGCGCAGGACGGCTGCCGAAAGTCCGCGTAAAAACGCCCCCCGGGCCTAAAGTTTCACCGAGCAAAATTCCCGGTGATGTTATTATGAAACTAGAATATATTCCGCAGATTCTGAAAGTTATTGCGATAGTTAGACTCTTTTAGTTGCTTGGGAATCGTCGTTTGAAGATGGGCATGTGAAACTGCGAAAAAAATTTTGAGAGCGCAGGACGGCTGCCGAAAGTCCGCGTAAAAACGCCCCCCGGGCCTAAAGTTTCACCGAGCAAAATTCCCGGTGATGTTATTATGAAACTAGAATATATTCCGCAGATTCTGAAAGTTATTGCGATAGTTAGACTCTTTTAGTTGCTTGGGAATCGTCGTTTGAAGATGGGCATGTGAAACTGCGAAAAAAATTTTGAGAGCGCAGGACGGCTGCCGAAAGTCCGCGTAAAAACGCCCCCCGGGCCTAAAGTTTCACCGAGCAAAATTCCCGGTGATGTTATTATGAAACTAGAATACATTTCGCAGATTCTGAAAGTTATTGCGATAGTTAGACTCTTTTAGTTGCTTGGGAATCGTCGTTTGAAGATGGGCATGTGAAACTGCGAGAAAAATTTTGAGAGCGCAGGACGGCTGCCGAAAGTCCGCGTAAAAACGCCCCCCGGGCCTAAAGTTTCACCGAGCAAAATTCCCGGTGATGTTATTATGAAACTAGAATACATTTCGCAGATTCTAAAAGTTATTGCGATAGTTAGACTCTTTTAGTTGCTTGGGAATCGTCGTTTGAAGATGGGCATGTGAAACTGCGAAAAAAATTTTGAGAGCGCAGGACGGCTGCCGAAAGTCCGCGTAAAAACGCCCCCCGGGCCTAAAGTTTCACCGAGCAAAATTCCCGGTGATGTTATTATGAAACTAGAATATATTCCGCAGATTCTGAAAGTTATTGCGATAGTTAGACTCTTTTAGTTGCTTGGGAATCGTCGTTTGAAGATGGGCATGTGAAACTGCGAAAAAAATTTTGAGAGCGCAGGACGACTGCCGAAAGTCCGCGTAAAAACGCCCCCCGGGCCTAAAGTTTCACCGAGCAAAATTCCCGGTGATGTTATTATGAAACTAGAATACATTTCGCAGATTCTGAAAGTTATTGCGATAGTTAGACTCTTTTAGTTGCTTGGGAATCGTCGTTTGAAGATGGGCATGTGAAACTGCGAGAAAAATTTTGAGAGCGCAGGACGGCTGCCGAAAGTCCGCGTAAAAACGCCCCCCGGGCCTAAAGTTTCACCGAGCAAAATTCCCGGTGATGTTATTATGAAACTAGAATACATTTCGCAGATTCTGAAAGTTATTGCGATAGTTAGACTCTTTTAGTTGCTTGGGAATCGTCGTTTGAAGATGGGCATGTGAAACTGCGAAAAAAATTTTGAGAGCGCAGGACGGCTGCCGAAAGTCCGCGTAAAAACGCCCCCCGGGCCTAAAGTTTCACCGAGCAAAATTCCCGGTGATGTTATTATGAAACTAGAATATATTCCGCAGATTCTGAAAGTTATTGCGATAGTTAGACTCTTTTAGTTGCTTGGGAATCGTCGTTTGAAGATGGGCATGTGAAACTGCGAAAAAAATTTTGAGAGCGCAGGACGGCTGCCGAAAGTCCGCGTAAAAACGCCCCCCGGGCCTAAAGTTTCACCGAGCAAAATTCCCGGTGATGTTATTATGAAACTAGAATACATTTCGCAGATTCTGAAAGTTATTGCGATAGTTAGACTCTTTTAGTTGCTTGGGAATCGTCGTTTGAAGATGGGCATGTGAAACTGCGAGAAAAATTTTGAGAGCGCAGGACGGCTGCCGAAAGTCCGCGTAAAAACGCCCCCCGGGCCTAAAGTTTCACCGAGCAAAATTCCCGGTGATGTTATTATGAAACTAGAATACATTTCGCAGATTCTGAAAGTTATTGCGATAGCTAGACTCTTTTAGTTGCTTGGGAATCGTCGTTTGAAGATGGGCATGTGAAACTGCGAAAAAAATTTTGAGAGCGCAGGACGGCTGCCGAAAGTCCGCGTAAAAACGCCCCCCGGGCCTAAAGTTTCACCGAGCAAAATTCCCGGTGATGTTATTATGAAACTAGAATATATTCCGCAGATTCTGAAAGTTATTGCGATAGTTAGACTCTTTTAGTTGCTTGGGAATCGTCGTTTGAAGATGGGCATGTGAAACTGCGAAAAAAATTTTGAGAGCGCAGGACGGCTGCCGAAAGTCCGCGTAAAAACGCCCCCCGGGCCTAAAGTTTCACCGAGCAAAATTCCCGGTGATGTTATTATGAAACTAGAATACATTTCGCAGATTCTGAAAGTTATTGCGATAGTTAGACTCTTTTAGTTGCTTGGGAATCGTCGTTTGAAGATGGGCATGTGAAACTGCGAGAAAAATTTTGAGAGCGCAGGACGGCTGCCGAAAGTCCGCGTAAAAACGCCCCCCGGGCCTAAAGTTTCACCGAGCAAAATTCCCGGTGATGTTATTATGAAACTAGAATATATTCCGCAGATTCTGAAAGTTATTGCGATAGTTAGACTCTTTTAGTTGCTTGGGAATCGTCGTTTGAAGATGGGCATGTGAAACTGCGAAAAAAATTTTGAGAGCGCAGGACGGCTGCCGAAAGTCCGCGTAAAAACGCCCCCCGGGCCTAAAGTTTCACCGAGCAAAATTCCCGGTGATGTTATTATGAAACTAGAATATATTCCGCAGATTCTGAAAGTTATTGCGATAGTTAGACTCTTTTAGTTGCTTGGGAATCGTCGTTTGAAGATGGGCATGTGAAACTGCGAAAAAAATTTTGAGAGCGCAGGACGGCTGCCGAAAGTCCGTCCGCGTAAAAACGCCCCCCGGGCCTAAAGTTTCACCGAGCAAAATTCCCGGTGATGTTATTATGAAACTAGAATATATTCCGCAGATTCTGAAAGTTATTGTGATAGTTAGACTCTTTTAGTTGCTTGGGAATCGTCGTTTGAAGATGGGCATGTGAAACTGCGAGAAAAATTTTGAGAGCGCAGGACGGCTGCCGAAAGTCCGCGTAAAAACGCCCCCCGGGCCTAAAGTTTCACCGAGCAAAATTCCCGGTGATGTTATTATGAAACTAGAATACATTTCGCAGATTCTGAAAGTTATTGCGATAGTTAGACTCTTTTAGTTGCTTGGGAATCGTCGTTTGAAGATGGGCATGTGAAACTGCGAAAAAAATTTTGAGAGCGCAGGACGGCTGCCGAAAGTCCGCGTAAAAACGCCCCCCGGGCCTAAAGTTTCACCGAGCAAAATTCCGGTGATGTTATTATGAAACTAGAATATATTCCGCAGATTCTGAAAGTTATTGTGATAGTTAGACTCTTTTAGTTGCTTGGGAATCGTCGTTTGAAGATGGGCATGTGAAAACTGCGAGAAAAATTTTGAGAGCGCAGGACGGCTGCCGAAAGTCCGCGTAAAAACGCCCCCCGGGCCTAAAGTTTCACCGAGCAAAATTCCCGGTGATGTTATTATGAAACTAGAATACATTTCGCAGATTCTGAAAGTTATTGCGATAGTTAGACTCTTTTAGTTGCTTGAGAATCGTCGTTTGAAGATGGGCATGTGAAACTGCGAAAAAAATTTTGAGAGCGCAGGACGGCTGCCGAAAGTCCGCGTAAAAACGCCCCCCGGGCCTAAAGTTTCACCGAGCAAAATTCCCGGTGATGTTATTATGAAACTAGAATATATTCCGCAGATTCTGAAAGTTATTGTGATAGTTAGACTCTTTTAGTTGCTTGGGAATCGTCGTTTGAAGATGGGCATGTGAAACTGCGAGAAAAATTTTGAGAGCGCAGGACGGCTGCCGAAAGTCCGCGTAAAAACGCCCCCCGGGCCTAAAGTTTCACCGAGCAAAATTCCCGGTGATGTTATTATGAAACTAGATTACATTTCGCAGATTCTGAAAGTTATTGCGATAGTTAGACTCTTTTAGTTGCTTGGGAATCGTCGTTTGAAGATGGGCATGTGAAACTGCGAAAAAAATTTTGAGAGCGCAGGACGGCTGCCGAAAGTCCGCGTAAAAACGCCCCCCGGGCCTAAAGTTTCACCGAGCAAAATTCCCGGTGATGTTATTATGAAACTAGAATATATTCCGCAGATTCTGAAAGTTATTGTGATAGTTAGACTCTTTTAGTTGCTTGGGAATCGTCGTTTGAAGATGGGCATGTGAAACTGCGAGAAAAATTTTGAGAGCGCAGGACGGCTGCCGAAAGTCCGCGTAAAAACGCCCCCCGGGCCTAAAGTTTCACCGAGCAAAATTCCCGGTGATGTTATTATGAAACTAGAATACATTTCGCAGATTCTGAAAGTTATTGCGATAGTTAGACTCTTTTAGTTGCTTGGGAATCGTCGTTTGAAGATGGGCATGTGAAACTGCGAGAAAAATTTTGAGAGCGCAGGACGGCTGCCGAAAGTCCGCGTAAAAACGCCCCCCGGGCCTAAAGTTTCACCGAGCAAAATTCCCGGTGATGTTATTATGAAACTAGAATACATTTCGCAGATTCTGAAAGTTATTGCGATAGTTAGACTCTTTTAGTTGCTTGGGAATCGTCGTTTGAAGATGGGCATGTGAAACTGCGAAAAAAATTTTGAGAGCGCAGGACGGCTGCCGAAAGTCCGCGTAAAAACGCCCCCCGGGCCTAAAGTTTCACCGAGCAAAATTCCCGGTGATGTTATTATGAAACTAGAATACATTTCGCAGATTCTGAAAGTTATTGCGGTAGTTAGACTCTTTTAGTTGCTTGGGAATCGTCGTTTGAAGATGGGCATGTGAAACTGCGAAAAAAATTTTGAGAGCGCAGGACGGCTGCCGAAAGTCCGCGTAAAAACGCCCCCCGGGCCTAAAGTTTCACCGAGCAAAATTCCCGGTGATGTTATTATGAAACTAGAATATATTCCGCAGATTCTGAAAGTTATTGTGATAGTTAGACTCTTTTAGTTGCTTGGGAATCGTCGTTTGAAGATGGGCATGTGAAACTGCGAGAAAAATTTTGAGAGCGCAGGACGGCTGCCGAAAGTCCGCGTAAAAACGCCCCCCGGGCCTAAAGTTTCACCGAGCAAAATTCCCGGTGATGTTATTATGAAACTAGAATACATTTCGCAGATTCTGAAAGTTATTGCGATAGTTAGACTCTTTTAGTTGCTTGGGAATCGTCGTTTGAAGATGGGCATGTGAAACTGCGAAAAAAATTTTGAGAGCGCAGGACGGCTGCCGAAAGTCCGCGTAAAAACGCCCCCCGGGCCTAAAGTTTCACCGAGCAAAATTCCCGGTGATGTTATTATGAAACTAGAATATATTCCGCAGATTCTGAAAGTTATTGTGATAGTTAGACTCTTTTAGTTGCTTGGGAATCGTCGTTTGAAGATGGGCATGTGAAACTGCGAGAAAAATTTTGAGAGCGCAGGACGGCTGCCGAAAGTCCGCGTAAAAACGCCCCCCGGGCCTAAAGTTTCACCGAGCAAAATTCCCGGTGATGTTATTATGAAACTAGAATACATTTCGCAGATTCTGAAAGTTATTGCGATAGTTAGACTCTTTTAGTTGCTTGGGAATCGTCGTTTGAAGATGGGCATGTGAAACTGCGAAAAAAATTTTGAGAGCGCAGGACGGCTGCCGAAAGTCCGCGTAAAAACGCCCCCCGGGCCTAAAGTTTCACCGAGCAAAATTCCCGGTGATGTTATTATGAAACTAGAATATATTCCGCAGATTCTGAAAGTTATTGTGATAGTTAGACTCTTTTAGTTGCTTGGGAATCGTCGTTTGAAGATGGGCATGTGAAACTGCGAGAAAAATTTTGAGAGCGCAAGACGGCTGCCGAAAGTCCGCGTAAAAACGCCCCCCGGGCCTAAAGTTTCACCGAGCAAAATTCCCGGTGATGTTATTATGAAACTAGAATACATTTCGCAGATTCTGAAAGTTATTGCGATAGTTAGACTCTTTTAGTTGCTTGGGAATCGTCGTTTGAAGATGGGCATGTGAAACTGCGAGAAAAATTTTGAGAGCGCAGGACGGCTGCCGAAAGTCCGCGTAAAAACGCCCCCCGGGCCTAAAGTTTCACCGAGCAAAATTCCCGGTGATGTTATTATGAAACTAGAATACATTTCGCAGATTCTGAAAGTTATTGCGATAGTTAGACTCTTTTAGTTGCTTGGGAATCGTCGTTTGAAGATGGGCATGTGAAACTGCGAAAAAAATTTTGAGAGCGCAGGACGGCTGCCGAAAGTCCGCGTAAAAACGCCCCCCGGGCCTAAAGTTTCACCGAGCAAAATTCCCGGTGATGTTATTATGAAACTAGAATATATTCCGCAGATTCTGAAAGTTATTGTGATAGTTAGACTCTTTTAGTTGCTTGGGAATCGTCGTTTGAAGATGGGCATGTGAAACTGCGAGAAAAATTTTGAGAGCGCAGGACGGCTGCCGAAAGTCCGCGTAAAAACGCCCCCCGGGCCTAAAGTTTCACCGAGCAAAATTCCCGGTGATGTTATTATGAAACTAGAATACATTTCGCAGATTCTGAAAGTTATTGCGATAGTTAGACTCTTTTAGTTGCTTGGGAATCGTCGTTTGAAGATGGGCATGTGAAACTGCGAAAAAAATTTTGAGAGCGCAGGACGGCTGCCGAAAGTCCGCGTAAAAACGCCCCCCGGGCCTAAAGTTTCACCGATCCCGGTGATGTTATTATGAAACTAGAATATATTCCGCAGATTCTGAAAGTTATTGTGATAGTTAGACTCTTTTAGTTGCTTGGGAATCGTCGTTTGAAGATGGCATGTGAAACTGCGAGAAAAATTTTGAGAGCGCAGGACGGCTGCCGAAAGTCCGCGTAAAACGCCCCCGGGCCTAAAGTTTCACCGAGCAAAATTCCCGGTGATGTTATTATGAAACTAGAATACATTTCGCAGATTCTGAAAGTTATTGCGATAGTTAGACTCTTTTAGTTGCTTGAGAATCGTCGTTTGAAGATGGGCATGTGAAACTGCGAAAAAAATTTTGAGAGCGCAGGACGGCTGCCGAAAGTCCGCGTAAAAACGCCCCCCGGGCCTAAAGTTTCACCGAGCAAAATTCCCGGTGATGTTATTATGAAACTAGAATATATTCCGCAGATTCTGAAAGTTATTGTGATAGTTAGACTCTTTTAGTTGCTTGGGAATCGTCGTTTGAAGATGGGCATGTGAAACTGCGAGAAAAATTTTGAGAGCGCAGGACGGCTGCCGAAAGTCCGCGTAAAAACGCCCCCCGGGCCTAAAGTTTCACCGAGCAAAATTCCCGGTGATGTTATTATGAAACTAGATTACATTTCGCAGATTCTGAAAGTTATTGCGATAGTTAGACTCTTTTAGTTGCTTGGGAATCGTCGTTTGAAGATGGGCATGTGAAACTGCGAAAAAAATTTTGAGAGCGCAGGACGGCTGCCGAAAGTCCGCGTAAAAACGCCCCCCGGGCCTAAAGTTTCACCGAGCAAAATTCCCGGTGATGTTATTATGAAACTAGAATATATTCCGCAGATTCTGAAAGTTATTGTGATAGTTAGACTCTTTTAGTTGCTTGGGAATCGTCGTTTGAAGATGGGCATGTGAAACTGCGAGAAAAATTTTGAGAGCGCAGGACGGCTGCCGAAAGTCCGCGTAAAAACGCCCCCCGGGCCTAAAGTTTCACCGAGCAAAATTCCCGGTGATGTTATTATGAAACTAGAATACATTTCGCAGATTCTGAAAGTTATTGCGATAGTTAGACTCTTTAGTTGCTTGGGAATCGTCGTTTGAAGATGGGCATGTGAAACTGCGAAAAAATTTTGAGAGCGCAGGACGGCTGCCGAAAGTCCGCGTAAAAACGCCCCCGGGCCTAAAGTTTCACCGAGCAAAATTCCCGGTGATGTTATTATGAAACTAGAATACATTTCGCAGATTCTGAAAGTTATTGCGATAGTTAGACTCTTTTAGTTGCTTGGGAATCGTCGTTTGAAGATGGGCATGTGAAACTGCGAAAAAATTTTGAGAGCGCAGGACGGCTGCCGAAAGTCCGCGTAAAAACGCCCCCCGGGCCTAAAGTTTCACCGAGCAAAATTCCCGGTGATGTTATTATGAAACTAGAATACATTTCGCAGATTCTGAAAGTTATTGCGATAGTTAGACTCTTTTAGTTGCTTGGGAATCGTCGTTTGAAGATGGGCATGTGAAACTGCGAAAAAAATTTTGAGAGCGCAGGACGGCTGCCGAAAGTCCGCGTAAAAACGCCCCCGGGCCTAAAGTTTCACCGAGCAAAATTCCCGGTGATGTTATTATGAAACTAGAATATATTCCGCAGATTCTGAAAGTTATTGTGATAGTTAGACTCTTTTAGTTGCTTGGGAATCGTCGTTTGAAGATGGGCATGTGAAACTGCGAGAAAAATTTTGAGGAGCGCAGGACGGCTGCCGAAAGTCCGCGTAAAAACGCCCCCCGGGCCTAAAGTTTCACCGAGCAAAATTCCCGGTGATGTTATTATGAAACTAGAATACATTTCGCAGATTCTGAAAGTTATTGCGATAGTTAGACTCTTTTAGTTGCTTGGGAATCGTCGTTTGAAGATGGGCATGTGAAACTGCGAAAAAAATTTTGAGAGCGCAGGACGGCTGCCGAAAGTCCGCGTAAAAACGCCCCCCGGGCCTAAAGTTTCACCGAGCAAAATTCCCGGTGATGTTATTATGAAACTAGAATATATTCCGCAGATTCTGAAAGTTATTGTGATAGTTAGACTCTTTTAGTTGCTTGGAATCGTCGTTTGAAGATGGGCATGTGAAACTGCGAGAAAAATTTTGAGAGCGCAGGACGGCTGCCGAAAGTCCGCGTAAAAACGCCCCCCGGGCCTAAAGTTTCACCGAGCAAAATTCCCGGTGATGTTATTATGAAACTAGAATACATTTCGCAGATTCTGAAAGTTATTGCGATAGTTAGACTCTTTTAGTTGCTTGGGAATCGTCGTTTGAAGATGGGCATGTGAAACTGCGAAAAAAATTTTGAGAGCGCAGGACGGCTGCCGAAAGTCCGCGTAAAAACGCCCCCGGGCCTAAAGTTTCACCGAGCAAAATTCCCGGTGATGTTATTATGAAACTAGAATATATTCCGCAGATTCTGAAAGTTATTGTGATAGTTAGACTCTTTTAGTTGCTTGGGAATCGTCGTTTGAAGATGGGCATGTGAAACTGCGAGAAAAATTTTGAAGAGCGCAGGACGGCTGCCGAAAGTCCGCGTAAAAACGCCCCCCGGGCCTAAAGTTTCACCGAGCAAAATTCCCGGTGATGTTATTATGAAACTAGAATACATTTCGCAGATTCTGAAAGTTATTGCGATAGTTAGACTCTTTTAGTTGCTTGGGAATCGTCGTTTGAAGATGGGCATGTGAAACTGCGAAAAAAATTTTGAGAGCGCAGGACGGCTGCCGAAAGTCCGCGTAAAAACGCCCCCCGGGCCTAAAGTTTCACCGAGCAAAATTCCCGGTGATGTTATTATGAAACTAGAATATATTCCGCAGATTCTGAAAGTTATTGTGATAGTTAGACTCTTTAGTTGCTTGGGAATCGTCGTTTGAAGATGGGCATGTGAAACTGCGAGAAAAATTTTGAGAGCGCAGGACGGCTGCCGAAAGTCCGCGTAAAAACGCCCCCCGGGCCTAAAGTTTCACCGAGCAAAATTCCCGGTGATGTTATTATGAAACTAGAATACATTTCGCAGATTCTGAAAGTTATTGCGATAGTTAGACTCTTTTAGTTGCTTGGGAATCGTCGTTTGAAGATGGGCATGTGAAACTGCGAAAAAAATTTGAGAGCGCAGGACGGCTGCCGAAAGTCCGCGTAAAAACGCCCCCCGGGCCTAAAGTTTCACCGAGCAAAATTCCCGGTGATGTTATTATGAAACTAGAATATATTCCGCAGATTCTGAAAGTTATTGTGATAGTTAGACTCTTTTAGTTGCTTGGGAATCGTCGTTTGAAGATGGGCATGTGAAACTGCGAGAAAAATTTTGAGAGCGCAGGACGGCTGCCGAAAGTCCGCGTAAAAACGCCCCCCGGGCCTAAAGTTTCACCGAGCAAAATTCCCGGTGATGTTATTATGAAACTAGAATACATTTCGCAGATTCTGAAAGTTATTGCGATAGTTAGACTCTTTTAGTTGCTTGGGAATCGTCGTTTGAAGATGGGCATGTGAAACTGCGAAAAAATTTTGAGAGCGCAGGACGGCTGCCGAAAGTCCGCGTAAAAACGCCCCCCGGGCCTAAAGTTTCACCGAGCAAAATTCCCGGTGATGTTATTATGAAACTAGAATATATTCCGCAGATTCTGAAAGTTATTGTGATAGTTAGACTCTTTTAGTTGCTTGGGAATCGTCGTTTGAAGATGGGCATGTGAAACTGCGAGAAAAATTTGAGAGCGCAGGACGGCTGCCGAAGTCCGCGTAAAAACGCCCCCCGGGCCTAAAGTTTCACCGAGCAAAATTCCCGGTGATGTTATTATGAAACTAGAATACATTTCGCAGATTCTGAAAGTTATTGCGATAGTTAGACTCTTTTAGTTGCTTGGGAATCGTCGTTTGAAGATGGGCATGTGAAACTGCGAAAAAAATTTTGAGAGCGCAGGACGGCTGCCGAAAGTCCGCGTAAAAACGCCCCCCGGGCCTAAAGTTTCACCGAGCAAAATTCCCGGTGATGTTATTATGAAACTAGAATATATTCCGCAGATTCTGAAAGTTATTGTGATAGTTAGACTCTTTTAGTTGCTTGGGAATCGTCGTTTGAAGATGGGCATGTGAAACTGCGAGAAAAATTTTGAGAGCGCAGGACGGCTGCCGAAAGTCCGCGTAAAAACGCCCCCCGGGCCTAAAGTTTCACCGAGCAAAATTCCCGGTGATGTTATTATGAAACTAGAATACATTTCGCAGATTCTGAAAGTTATTGCGATAGTTAGACTCTTTTAGTTGCTTGGGAATCGTCGTTTGAAGATGGGCATGTGAAACTGCGAAAAAAATTTTGAGAGCGCAGGACGGCTGCCGAAAGTCCGCGTAAAAACGCCCCCGGGCCTAAAGTTTCACCGAGCAAAATTCCCGGTGATGTTATTATGAAACTAGAATATATTCCGCAGATTCTGAAAGTTATTGTGATAGTTAGACTCTTTTAGTTGCTTGGGAATCGTCGTTTGAAGATGGGCATGTGAAACTGCGAGAAAAATTTTGAGAGCGCAGGACGGCTGCCGAAAGTCCGCGTAAAAACGCCCCCCGGGCCTAAAGTTTCACCGAGCAAAATTCCCGGTGATGTTATTATGAAACTAGAATACATTTCGCAGATTCTGAAAGTTATTGCGATAGTTAGACTCTTTTAGTTGCTTGGGAATCGTCGTTTGAAGATGGGCATGTGAAACTGCGAAAAAATTTTGAGAGCGCAGGACGGCTGCCGAAAGTCCGCGTAAAAACGCCCCCGGGCCTAAAGTTTCACCGAGCAAAATTCCCGGTGATGTTATTATGAAACTAGAATATATTCCGCAGATTCTGAAAGTTATTGTGATAGTTAGACTCTTTTAGTTGCTTGGGAATCGTCGTTTGAAGATGGGCATGTGAAACTGCGAGAAAAATTTTGAGAGCGCAGGACGGCTGCCGAAAGTCCGCGTAAAAACGCCCCCCGGGCCTAAAGTTTCACCGAGCAAAATTCCCGGTGATGTTATTATGAAACTAGAATACATTTCGCAGATTCTGAAAGTTATTGCGATAGTTAGACTCTTTTAGTTGCTTGGGAATCGTCGTTTGAAGATGGGCATGTGAAACTGCGAAAAAAATTTTGAGAGCGCAGGACGGCTGCCGAAAGTCCGCGTAAAAACGCCCCCCGGGCCTAAAGTTTCACCGAGCAAAATTCCCGGTGATGTTATTATGAAACTAGAATACATTTCGCAGATTCTGAAAGTTATTGCGATAGTTAGACTCTTTTAGTTGCTTGGGAATCGTCGTTTGAAGATGGGCATGTGAAACTGCGAAGAAAATTTTGAGAGCGCAGGACGGCCTGCCGAAAGTCCGCGTAAAAACGCCCCCCGGGCCTAAAGTTTCACCGAGCAAAATTCCCGGTGATGTTATTATGAAACTAGAATACATTTCGCAGATTCTGAAAGTTATTGCGATAGTTAGACTCTTTTAGTTGCTTGGGAATCGTCGTTTGAAGATGGGCATGTGAAACTGCGAAAAAAATTTTGAGAGCGCAGGACGGCTGCCGAAAGTCCGCGTAAAAACGCCCCCCGGGCCTAAAGTTTCACCGAGCAAAATTCCCGGTGATGTTATTATGAAACTAGAATATATTCCGCAGATTCTGAAAGTTATTGTGATAGTTAGACTCTTTTAGTTGCTTGGGAATCGTCGTTTGAAGATGGGCATGTGAAACTGCGAGAAAAATTTTGAGAGCGCAGGACGGCTGCCGAAAGTCCGCGTAAAAACGCCCCCCGGGCCTAAAGTTTCACCGAGCAAAATTCCCGGTGATGTTATTATGAAACTAGAATACATTTCGCAGATTCTGAAAGTTATTGCGATAGTTAGACTCTTTTAGTTGCTTGGGAATCGTCGTTTGAAGATGGGCATGTGAAACTGCGAAAAAAATTTTGAGAGCGCAGGACGGCTGCCGAAAGTCCGCGTAAAAACGCCCCCCGGGCCTAAAGTTTCACCGAGCAAAATTCCCGGTGATGTTATTATGAAACTAGAATATATTCCGCAGATTCTGAAAGTTATTGTGATAGTTAGACTCTTTTAGTTGCTTGGGAATCGTCGTTTGAAGATGGGCATGTGAAACTGCGAGAAAAATTTTGAGAGCGCAGGACGGCTGCCGAAAGTCCGCGTAAAAACGCCCCCGGGCCTAAAGTTTCACCGAGCAAAATTCCCGGTGATGTTATTATGAAACTAGAATACATTTCGCAGATTCTGAAAGTTATTGCGATAGTTAGACTCTTTTAGTTGCTTGGGAATCGTCGTTTGAAGATGGGCATGTGAAACTGCGAAAAAAATTTTGAGAGCGCAGGACGGCTGCCGAAAGTCCGCGTAAAAACGCCCCCCGGGCCTAAAGTTTCACCGAGCAAAATTCCCGGTGATGTTATTATGAAACTAGAATATATTCCGCAGATTCTGAAAGTTATTGTGATAGTTAGACTCTTTTAGTTGCTTGGGAATCGTCGTTTGAAGATGGGCATGTGAAACTGCGAGAAAAATTTTGAGAGCGCAGGACGGCTGCCGAAAGTCCGCGTAAAAACGCCCCCCGGGCCTAAAGTTTCACCGAGCAAAATTCCCGGTGATGTTATTATGAAACTAGAATACATTTCGCAGATTCTGAAAGTTATTGCGATAGTTAGACTCTTTTAGTTGCTTGGGAATCGTCGTTGAAGATGGGCATGTGAAACTGCGAAAAAAATTTTGAGAGCGCAGGACGGCTGCCGAAAGTCCGCGTAAAAACGCCCCCCGGGCCTAAAGTTTCACCGAGCAAAATTCCCGGTGATGTTATTATGAAACTAGAATATATTCCGCAGATTCTGAAAGTTATTGTGATAGTTAGACTCTTTTAGTTGCTTGGGAATCGTCGTTTGAAGATGGGCATGTGAAACTGCGAGAAAAATTTTGAGAGCGCAGGACGGCTGCCGAAAGTCCGCGTAAAAACGCCCCCCGGGCCTAAAGTTTCACCGAGCAAAATTCCCGGTGATGTTATTGAAACTAGAATACATTTCGCAGATTCTGAAAGTTATTGCGATAGTTAGACTCTTTTAGTTGCTTGGGAATCGTCGTTTGAACGATGGGCATGTGAAACTGCGAAAAAAATTTTGAGAGTGCCAGGACGGCTGCCGAAAGTCCGCGTAAAAACGCCCCCCGGGCCTAAAGTTTTCACCGAGCAAAATTCCCGGGTGGATGTTATTATGAAACTAGAATATATTCCGCAGATTCTGAAGTTATTGTGATAGTTAGACTCTTTTAGTTGCTTGGGAATCGTCGTTTGAAGATGGGCATGTGAAACTGCGAGAAAAAATTTTGAGAGCGCAGGACGGCTGCCGAAAGTCCGCGTAAAAAACGCCCCCCGGGCCTAAAGTTTCACCGAGCAAAATTCCCGGTGATGTTATTATGAAACTAGAATACATTTTCGCAGATTCTGAAAGTTATTGCGATAGTTAGACTCTTTTAGTTGCTTGGGACTTGGGAATCGTCGTTTGAAGATGGGCATGTGAAACTGCGAAAAAAATTTTGAGAGCGCAGGACGGCTGCCGAAAGTCCGCGTAAAAACGCCCCCCGGGCCTAAAGTTTCACCGAGCAAAATTCCCGGTGATGTTATTATGAAACTAGAATATATTCCGCAGATTCTGAAAGTTATTGTGATAGTTAGACTCTTTTAGTTGCTTGGGAATCGTCGTTTGAAGATGGGCATGTGAAACTGCGAGAAAAATTTTGAGAGCGCAGGACGGCTGCCGAAAGTCCGCGTAAAAACGCCCCCCGGGCCTAAAGTTTCACCGAGCAAAATTCCCGGTGATGTTATTATGAAACTAGAATACATTTCGCAGATTCTGAAAGTTATTGCGATAGTTAGACTCTTTTAGTTGCTTGGGAATCGTCGTTTGAAGATGGGCATGTGAAACTGCGAAAAAAATTTTGAGAGCGCAGGACGGCTGCCGAAAGTCCGCGTAAAAACGCCCCCCGGGCCTAAAGTTTCACCGAGCAAAATTCCCGGTGATGTTATTATGAAACTAGAATATATTCCGCAGATTCTGAAAGTTATTGTGATAGTTAGACTCTTTTAGTTGCTTGGGAATCGTCGTTTGAAGATGGGCATGTGAAACTGCGAGAAAAATTTTGAGAGCGCAGGACGGCTGCCGAAAGTCCGCGTAAAAACGCCCCCCGGGCCTAAAGTTTCACCGAGCAAAATTCCCGGTGATGTTATTATGAAACTAGAATACATTTCGCAGATTCTGAAAGTTATTGCGATAGTTAGACTCTTTTAGTTGCTTGGGAATCGTCGTTTGAAGATGGGCATGTGAAACTGCGAAAAAAATTTTGAGAGCGCAGGACGGCTGCCGAAAGTCCGCGTAAAAACGCCCCCCGGGCCTAAAGTTTCACCGAGCAAAATTCCCGGTGATGTTATTATGAAACTAGAATATATTCCGCAGATTCTGAAAGTTATTGTGATAGTTAGACTCTTTTAGTTGCTTGGGAATCGTCGTTTGAAGATGGGCATGTGAAACTGCGAGAAAAATTTTGAGAGCGCAGGACGGCTGCCGAAAGTCCGCGTAAAAACGCCCCCCGGGCCTAAAGTTTCACCGAGCAAAATTCCCGGTGATGTTATTATGAAACTAGAATACATTTCGCAGATTCTGAAAGTTATTGCGATAGTTAGACTCTTTTAGTTGCTTGGGAATCGTCGTTTGAAGATGGGCATGTGAAACTGCGAAAAAAATTTTGAGAGCGCAGGACGGCTGCCGAAAGTCCGCGTAAAAACGCCCCCCGGGCCTAAAGTTTCACCGAGCAAAATTCCCGGTGATGTTATTATGAAACTAGAATATATTCCGCAGATTCTGAAAGTTATTGTGATAGTTAGACTCTTTTAGTTGCTTGGGAATCGTCGTTTGAAGATGGGCATGTGAAACTGCGAGAAAAATTTTGAGAGCGCAGGACGGCTGCCGAAAGTCCGCGTAAAAACGCCCCCCGGGCCTAAAGTTTCACCGAGCAAAATTCCCGGTGATGTTATTATGAAACTAGAATACATTTCGCAGATTCTGAAAGTTATTGCGATAGTTAGACTCTTTTAGTTGCTTGGGAATCGTCGTTTGAAGATGGGCATGTGAAACTGCGAAAAAAATTTTGAGAGCGCAGGACGGCTGCCGAAAGTCCGCGTAAAAACGCCCCCCGGGCCTAAAGTTTCACCGAGCAAAATTCCCGGTGATGTTATTATGAAACTAGAATATATTCCGCAGATTCTGAAAGTTATTGTGATAGTTAGACTCTTTTAGTTGCTTGGGAATCGTCGTTTGAAGATGGGCATGTGAAACTGCGAGAAAAATTTTGAGAGCGCAGGACGGCTGCCGAAAGTCCGCGTAAAAACGCCCCCCGGGCCTAAAGTTTCACCGAGCAAAATTCCCGGTGATGTTATTATGAAACTAGAATACATTTCGCAGATTCTGAAAGTTATTGCGATAGTTAGACTCTTTTAGTTGCTTGGGAATCGTCGTTTGAAGATGGGCATGTGAAACTGCGAAAAAAATTTTGAGAGCGCAGGACGGCTGCCGAAAGTCCGCGTAAAAACGCCCCCCGGGCCTAAAGTTTCACCGAGCAAAATTCCCGGTGATGTTATTATGAAACTAGAATATATTCCGCAGATTCTGAAAGTTATTGTGATAGTTAGACTCTTTTAGTTGCTTGGGAATCGTCGTTTGAAGATGGGCATGTGAAACTGCGAGAAAAATTTTGAGAGCGCAGGACGGCTGCCGAAAGTCCGCGTAAAAACGCCCCCCGGGCCTAAAGTTTCACCGAGCAAAATTCCCGGTGATGTTATTATGAAACTAGAATATATTCCGCAGATTCTGAAAGTTATTGTGATAGTTAGACTCTTTTAGTTGCTTGGGAATCGTCGTTTGAAGATGGGCATGTGAAACTGCGAGAAAAATTTTGAGAGCGCAGGACGGCTGCCGAAAGTCCGCGTAAAAACGCCCCCCGGGCCTAAAGTTTCACCGAGCAAAATTCCCGGTGATGTTATTATGAAACTAGAATACATTTCGCAGATTCTGAAAGTTATTGCGATAGTTAGACTCTTTTAGTTGCTTGGGAATCGTCGTTTGAAGATGGGCATGTGAAACTGCGAAAAAAATTTTGAGAGCGCAGGACGGCTGCCGAAAGTCCGCGTAAAAACGCCCCCCGGGCCTAAAGTTTCACCGAGCAAAATTCCCGGTGATGTTATTATGAAACTAGAATATATTCCGCAGATTCTGAAAGTTATTGTGATAGTTAGACTCTTTTAGTTGCTTGGGAATCGTCGTTTGAAGATGGGCATGTGAAACTGCGAGAAAAATTTTGAGAGCGCAGGACGGCTGCCGAAAGTCCGCGTAAAAACGCCCCCCGGGCCTAAAGTTTCACCGAGCAAAATTCCCGGTGATGTTATTATGAAACTAGAATACATTTCGCAGATTCTGAAAGTTATTGCGATAGTTAGACTCTTTAGTTGCTTGGGAATCGTCGTTTGAAGATGGGCATGTGAAACTGCGAAAAAAATTTTGAGAGCGCAGGACGGCTGCCGAAAGTCCGCGTAAAAACGCCCCCCGGGCCTAAAGTTTCACCGAGCAAAATTCCCGGTGATGTTATTATGAAACTAGAATATATTCCGCAGATTCTGAAAGTTATTGTGATAGTTAGACTCTTTTAGTTGCTTGGGAATCGTCGTTTGAAGATGGGCATGTGAAACTGCGAGAAAAATTTTGAGAGCGCAGGACGGCTGCCGAAAGTCCGCGTAAAAACGCCCCCCGGGCCTAAAGTTTCACCGAGCAAAATTCCCGGTGATGTTATTATGAAACTAGAATACGTTTCGCAGATTCTGAAAGTTATTGCGATAGTTAGACTCTTTTAGTTGCTTGGGAATCGTCGTTTGAAGATGGGCATGTGAAACTGCGAAAAAAATTTTGAGAGCGCAGGACGGCTGCCGAAAGTCCGCGTAAAAACGCCCCCCGGGCCTAAAGTTTCACCGAGCAAAATTCCCGGTGATGTTATTATGAAACTAGAATATATTCCGCAGATTCTGAAAGTTATTGTGATAGTTAGACTCTTTTAGTTGCTTGGGAATCGTCGTTTGAAGATGGGCATGTGAAACTGCGAGAAAAATTTTGAGAGCGCAGGACGGCTGCCGAAAGTCCGCGTAAAAACGCCCCCCGGGCCTAAAGTTTCACCGAGCAAAATTCCCGGTGATGTTATTATGAAACTAGAATACATTTCGCAGATTCTGAAAGTTATTGCGATAGTTAGACTCTTTTAGTTGCTTGGGAATCGTCGTTTGAAGATGGGCATGTGAAACTGCGAAAAAAATTTTGAGAGCGCAGGACGGCTGCCGAAAGTCCGCGTAAAAACGCCCCCCGGGCCTAAAGTTTCACCGAGCAAAATTCCCGGTGATGTTATTATGAAACTAGAATATATTCCGCAGATTCTGAAAGTTATTGTGATAGTTAGACTCTTTTAGTTGCTTGGGAATCGTCGTTTGAAGATGGGCATGTGAAACTGCGAGAAAAATTTTGAGAGCGCAGGACGGCTGCCGAAAGTCCGCGTAAAAACGCCCCCCGGGCCTAAAGTTTCACCGAGCAAAATTCCCGGTGATGTTATTATGAAACTAGAATACATTCCGCAGATTCTGAAAGTTATTGTGATAGTTAGACTCTTTTAGTTGCTTGGGAATCGTCGTTTGAAGATGGGCATGTGAAACTGCGAGAAAAATTTTGAGAGCGCAGGACGGCTGCCGAAAGTCCGCGTAAAAACGCCCCCCGGGCCTAAAGTTTCACCGAGCAAAATTCCCGGTGATGTTATTATGAAACTAGAATACATTTCGCAGATTCTGAAAGTTATTGCGATAGTTAGACTCTTTTAGTTGCTTGGGAATCGTCGTTTGAAGATGGGCATGTGAAACTGCGAAAAAAATTTTGAGAGCGCAGGACGGCTGCCGAAAGTCCGCGTAAAAACGCCCCCGGGCCTAAAGTTTCACCGAGCAAAATTCCCGGTGATGTTATTATGAAACTAGAATATATTCCGCAGATTCTGAAAGTTATTGTGATAGTTAGACTCTTTTAGTTGCTTGGGAATCGTCGTTTGAAGATGGGCATGTGAAACTGCGAGAAAAATTTTGAGAGCGCAGGACGGCTGCCGAAAGTCCGCGTAAAAACGCCCCCCGGGCCTAAAGTTTCACCGAGCAAAATTCCCGGTGATGTTATTATGAAACTAGAATACATTTCGCAGATTCTGAAAGTTATTGCGATAGTTAGACTCTTTTAGTTGCTTGGGAATCGTCGTTTGAAGATGGGCATGTGAAACAGCGAAAAAAATTTTG
>CAWVNO010000662.1:0-21000 GCA_963930645.1 Salticus scenicus | reverse complement strand
AAATATGTAGAAATTATTTGTAATATTTTCCTGTATAACATTATAGCTTGCAACCATGAAATTGGTTTATATACGTCTTGTTGTATATATATATTATAGATATATTTAAAAATATATAATGAATAATACTAAAAATGGATATATATGCAAATTAAAATAATTGTCAAGATATATTAAATTGTAAACTAAACACAAAGATCAAAATATGAAAAAATCAAAAAAAATATTTTATGCAGTATGATGAAAAGAAAAAAATATCACTATGATCTGGTATTTAATTTCACAAATGAAATAAATCTTTACTTGAATATCCAAAAACTAGATATTTCAAAAATAATATAAGCAAATTTTGATCATTTATATAACTTTTTAACTGTTCTTAAAAATTGAAATGAAAAGTTAAAGTAGAATATAATACTCATATGAAGAATAAAAGACTTTACCCATAAGTAAAAAATTTATATATAAAGTTTAAATAAATGTCAATATTTAAGAAAAATGTACGAAAAGTTCTTATTGTCAGTATTTAAGAAAAATATGTGAGAAATGTTTCTTTTTATTGGCACAAAAAATTGATTGCAAAGGAAACTTACCCCTTTTCCGAATCTTCTTTTAGCTAAAACAAAAATATATATAGATATAAATTTATTTATTTACGGTATTTTATTTATTCTTTTATTTAAAACTGTAAGGTTCTTCTCCTGTATGAGTGCGCGAGAAAAAAAATCAACTAGAAATTTAACTGCGCATATTCTAGAAAGACGACCCATATTTGGCAATTCTCCTTGCACCGATGAATCAACGATCATTTAATACCGAACGGTAAGTGCATAAGACGGTCACAAATTGCGAACATTGCAGACTGTAGAGAGGATGTTATTCAATGAAACCATAGAAAGTCCACCGGCATGGCATCACACAATATCGCCGATAAGAATCGGTACCGTAGACACCAAGTAATCTCTTTTTTAAAAAAAAATCACAGATCACATCTCGCAGCACACTAGCCTTTAGTAAAGATGAACAAGAAACCGGTTAAATTCGGTGCTGTTCACCGTAACGTAGTTAATTTCTTTTTGGATCATCATTGGGGCAGCTGTTTTAAAAACATAACAGTCTTCAACAACGTAAAACTTCGCATTCATGAATTAATCAGGATGTGTAGAATGATTAACGCAGAAATTCGAGTATTGCAGTACACTTGTTTATATTCGTTAAACAGTAGTTCAATGTCGATGCCCAAATTTTTCAAGACGAAAAAAAAATTTTGGATATCCGGATATATTATCCGGCCTGAGTCTGGCACCACATATATTTATATGAAGAGCTGGGATGGAGATATCTAAAGTAGGAAGCGGCCATGACGTACAGGGAACCCGGTTCAATAAGCTCCGTAAAACAAAACATAGCATCGAGTCATTTTCCATTTAGTAAATGAGATGTTTAATTACTCTTATAAGACATATATTAATGATATTCTTGGACAAAATGGAATAAGTATACTCGAAAACATTCACGATGGAGAATTCCTGTTTATTATTTCAAGACAGACATCCAAAAGAAGAATGGAAGCCATTACGATATCTTTTTCTAAACAGAACACATTTCGACATTTCCAGTCAATGATAAAAATATAACATCTTTACAGAATGACAGACAGCAAGCTAATTAATTTATTTCGCCAAATCTCATTGGCATCAAAAATCAAGTTGGCTGAACACATTTTAAATTTTATATCTGGTAAACCTAAATAATAGTTAAAGGATTGGCTAAAAATTAAATTACGTCATAGGATGTGATTAAATTTTGTCAGGTATCCAGAATTTGGCTAAAAGTGCGAAATCAATTGATAAAAAAATATTAGAAATTATTTTCAGCTATAATGATTCAACGGAATCTATAAACGTTTGATTGGAGACAGGAAGCTACAATAAAAAAAAATCGTCTGCGGTTTTAAAGCATAAAATGAATGGGTTTCTCTTTCTTTGATATTTTATTTAATTATTACTTGATGAGATTTAGAGCAGGAAAAAGAACAATAAATTATATGAAATTACAGATTAATGAAATAGAAATAAAAATAAAATAGCATACGCGAAATAAACAAAATTGTATTAAATTCTTTTAGGATAAGAAATATAATGTTTGCTTGTATTATAAATAAATAAATAAAATGTAATTTATATTATTATTATTATTTTATTTTAAAAAGGGATATGTGATGTTTTTCAACATCACAGATGATTTTTCAGGTGTTCACAATTATAAGGACAGCTCGAATTTTAGTAATTTTTTTCAGTTATTCTATAAATTAATATTTTATGAGATCTCATTTTAGGGCTAAACAGTCCGACATTCTCTCTGGTATATATATATATATATATATATATATATATATACATAATTTTTTTTAATATTCAGTTTCAATACGATTTCGTATAGCATATATGATATTCTTAATACATTTAAACTATTTAAAATTGCTTTCCACTTGCATGCACTTTTCTAATATCACAATTAAAGGTTTTTTCAACTTTTAGGCCATGGGAAAGGCAATAATACAGAAGTTTTATTCTTCAAACTATTTCCTATTGCTCTAAAAGTAGAGCAAAAATGTAAGTCTTGTTGAAAAAAATATTATTACCACCCAAAATCTAACGAAAATCTCATAATTCCACGTTTTAAATTTGCGGATATTCCCTTGATGTTCATAATAATAGTAAAAAAATTCTAAATTTATTCTGCCTTCAGTAGAAGCAGCTCCCCAGCGCGCCATAGATCCACCTTTAAAATGCCCGATTCATATCTGCCTTTAAAAAATCTGCTCTGTCGTTCGCTATCTTCAGGTCGTGGCAGTAACTGTTAAAACCATTTGGTTAATCAAGAATAAAATGTTTTTCATCTGAAAATGCAAGATTTTACCATTTAATGTTGTATTTATTCAACTTTAATACAGACGTTCTTTCCCCCATTAAATGCTGATTGATTATTACAGATTTTTTATTCAGTTTAACATATTATTAATTATTTTAAACATGCATAAACGTGGACCCTAAACTTTCGTTAAAAATTACGAGCGAATTTTGCAGCAGGCATTATGAGTAGACCAGTAAGAGGAATTAGGAGTCTTCGATCTCAGTAAAACAACTCTGACTTTACATCAGATCTCTCTCCTATCGAACCAGTAGTTAAACGTTTGATCGAATTTCCTTCAGCAATTTTAGATCTTCGAATTTCATTAGAAATTCGGTGGATTGAAATTATCCTTCCACTTAAAAAACACGTTTATCATACTTCACTACTTGAACGTTCATTTTTTCGAGGAATTAACAGTAATGTCCGTCCAAGAAAAATTGAAGGCTTATTTATGAATTAAACTAGCCCAGTAGTTAACAAATTCGCATGTCAACTGTAATTTATCCGCTAGTATGTTAAATAAAACGAAAGAATCTGGATTGTCCTATAATTATGAACATCTAAAAAAGTGGAGAAAAACACATTTTGCATTATTTTTTATTAATTTTGTGTCATATTTAAAAAAAATTATAGCAGTTTTGATTTTTAGAATACTAGATATATTAAGAGCACTTAGTATAATCTTGTTCACAATTATTTTTACATTAGTTATTTCAAAATATAAATTGTCCTTATGAGAAGGAGTGTATATATATATATATATATATATATATATATATATATATATATATATATATATTAGTGTATTAAGGTGGCATGTTTCAAAATGAAAATGATTTAATACTCAATAGACGTTTGTCTGTCAGAATTCGAAAATAATTTAAAGATTACTGTCTATTATATAAGAATAAGTTCACTGAAGGGAATTATTAAATGTATAAAGTACCCCACATAAATAATTTTAAATAAATGAAACAAATAGACAAACTCATGTTTCTTTTATAATATAATATAGTAAGCATTTTTAATATATTTACAGTTTCTTACAAAAATACACATAACTTTATGCCGTATAACTGGAAATTGCTCAAAATGTATTTTTAGATTCGTATTCCAGCATTTGTGAGACATTATTTTTTATGTAAAATACCTAGAAAAATACTTTAATATTTATTCTAAAATTACACGAGTGAGAAGGACATATTACACATCTTATGTGTTAACGAAAACTTTGTCCCGTAGGTGAAAAAAAAAAGAGAGATCTGGAACATATTTAAAAATAATAATAATGATTATGATGATATTCGGCAAAATTTACTGCTTGAAATACTCTATGGCACAGTACATTTTGAACATGACACTTATATCTATATGTGTTAATTTATATGGGAATACCACTCCTATTTATCAAAAAGTAAAAGATTCTTCATTTTTTTATTTATTATTATTATTATTATTATTATTTTATAAAGATTTTCTAAAAAAACGAGCAAGATATTCAACGTATTGTAATGTCATGTTTAGGAAACTAAATTGTTATGCTTTCACTAAGTGTTATAGTGCTAACAAATGAATAAATAAATAAAATAAAACAAGACACTTATATTCCTATAAATATGCGTGCAGTTATCATACAAATTCATATGGATAATTACGAGTGTCATTGTCACATGTTTCAGCTTCAACGAATTTAAAGAATTATATTTACAGAATGAATAGTAAATATATATATATATATATATATATATATAATTATTATTGCTATTATTAACTTTGTTACCTGTTTCTTTTTTGCCTGTAAAGAAAAATTGTCACTGAAATTCCGTTGTCCACATAGAGTTTCGTACAATTTATCAAATATTTTATGAAATATTTGAGAAAGTATCCAAAATTGAAAATAAGTGCATATTTCTTCATTTTATAACATTGCAAAAAATAACAGAGGGAACCATTTATAGCTACGTTTATATTTTAACTAACATTATAAATAAAAAATAACATAAGATGAACTGAATATTGTAACTTAATAAGATGTATATGAACTGAATCAATATATATACACACACACACACACACATATATATACATATATATATATTAAATACAATATAAGGCGAATTGCGGTTTAAAAAAAATATATTATTTAAAAGATAGTTTTAATCAGTAGTAAATCAATGTTTTATTGCACAGAAAAAAAATGTATATATTCAATTATTCAAATCGAATTTTAAAATGTTTAATTTTTACAGCTAAATTTAAGAGGTTACTTCCTTTTGAATTTTTAAAATTTTGAATACTAAATAAATTTAACGATGAGATTTTCCTAAATGTTATCAGTATCCAAGAAAAAAAAAAAAAACTAATTTCAAGTCAAAATGAAAAAGAAACATAATTAAACATATATAAAAATATATATTTATATTCATAAGATTATCCTTGTAACTTTCATGCCATAAAATTTTTATTTAACAGCATTGAAAAGGTCAAAACAGTAACATTGTTTCTATTGTTTTGATTTTAGAATGTATTACGTAATATTTTTTGTAATGTCAGATTAAAATTATAATTATGCCCTTGAAGATAAATCTTAGGAGTATTATTTATAACTTCCATACTACAATTCCACAACTATGTAATTTTGATTTATAAGTGTATTGTTGAAAAAACAACCTCTCGCTTTACGGATATATTCTTCAGAGGCAGTCAGGTAGGTTAAAAAATATTCGTGGAAATTTAAATTTATCAGTTCCAGGAAATTTCAACAATATCAATTTGACAAACGCCTTATCATTTTTAAATGGGTTTAAACATTTCATTTAAAGAGAAAAATGTAAGAGTAGTGTTTGTAAAAGTAATGGCAGCAGTGATTCTAACAACAATATAGTTTTGAATAATTGACAGATTGTATTTTAAGACTCAGAATGGTTTTAGAATAAAAATCTTAAATTCTTTGTATTGTCAAATTTCCACCTCATAGAGGTAATGATGTTCCGTCCCAATAAGGCACATTCTGTTGCAAATAAAAACTCATATAACTCTAAAAACACATCTTCTTTAGGACATCTTCAAGACGTACTATGGACAAGTGTGCTGTTGGGGAAATTCCTAGCGTCTATTATTTTCTCTATATTTCAGTAATTTTATACACAAAAAAGGTAAAAACATATAGGGAATAAGTATTGAACCTTAAGCAGCTGTTGCTACTTTATAATATATAAAATGGAAACTGCAAATTTTATCTACCTTAAAAGTATGTTATTAAACTGTATAATGAGATTTTGAATGAAGAAATTTATATTTTATGATTTTAAATTGAATAATTCAACGATTACGCAAAACGATAACCATAAATAACATTCAAAATAATAGTTATATCTTTTTTTTTTTTTCAGCATTTTCTATTTTTCAGTTTTTTTATATCAACTGCAATTAATAATATTAAAATTTGGTTTCACTTTATAACGCATAAAGGTCATTAACAAAATATTTAAAGACGATTTTTTCAATTAAATAATATATATATATATATATATATATATGCGTGTGTGTGTATATACAAGTAAATCTTCAGGAAATTTAACATTAGAACATTGAAAACAACTCAAATCTGTTATTAACATAGATTAGACTATTATAAAAGAAAATTTTATAGTGCAAACAATTAATGGGCTAAAATTCATACAGATTAATATAAATAGATTAAAAATTGTTTCATAATACTATATTAGAATTAATACACATTTTATGATAGAGTATGAGAAATGCGTTATTATATAATTAATTTCCCATGCGTATTTACAATTAATCTAATAAATTTTATCTTTAATGTTTAAATTAGAAAACGATAAATTGTTATAAAAATATATTGAAGCACACATGAATTAATTTCATAGATTTCTCCTGTGTAAAATAGTTCTTTTACCAATAACGTCACCATTTCTATACTTTCTACACATTAGAATAACAGAATAAAATTTAATTAAATATAATTCAGGAGATTTTAAATGTTACACGTAAAGAGCTTTTCATTGTAACTAATTCAATATAAAGGAAATGGTGAGATTTTATTGAGTTAACTGAAATCTCTTTGTAAGAAATATTTCTTCATGACTAGAAAAATACAGTATTTTTTGGAGTTAAAATAATTGAAGATTCAAGCATTAAATTGATGCTTTTTTACAACGTTTGGACTTATAATTAAAAGATGAGATAGACTGTCCTGTTACACAACCGCGCATATTATATTTAAGAGCATATGAAGGTATTAACATTTAAAAATTTATTGCGATTTTTAATTGCAAATATAATTAAAGTAGAAAATAAATAAGTTAATTACAATCGTCTAAAGAAAGCAAAATTTATATTTAATTTAAAATGTATAAAATCAGCAGAAATCATGGTGATTTGCATTATACTCCTGTTTTAAATACTTTAAAGATTTTAAATTGCAATAGTTCAATATTTAACACATTATTTTCTACATATAAAAATAAAGTATTGGTCAACTGGAAGGTTTATCAACAAGCTTAAAAAAAAAAATAACAATAAAAATTTTTTAAAATATTCTACAATTATAGTAATAATAATTATAGTTAATTTTTCAAAAGCTGGAAAAAAAAGAAAAAAAAGAAAAAACAGCTCTCGGGATGATCTGATATTTGATCTGAATAAAAAATAAAATAAAATAAAATAAATAAAATATGGTATGGCTTAAGAAGATATAATTTTTCTTATCTTGCATTTAAGTACTATAAAGGTGGATTGGGGATTATGTCGTAAGATTACTAAGGTAAAAAAAAAAAAAAAAGATCAATATACTTTAAAAATAACATAATAAAATATAAAATATAGGTTTAGAAACATATTTAGCACTTTCCAACAAGATTGAAAAGCGTTAAAGACTTTTGTTCGACTGTTTGTCTGTCCGTATGTCTGTCCGTCTGTCTGTCCCTAACTCCCACAAATATTGATAGAATTTCTTGAAACTGATATATGTTATTCCAGTTTACTATCGTATGTTCCCAATTGAAAATGGAGTAAATGCCTCTATTGGTTTGTATACAGAGACACCCGAAAGCATTTCAAAGTATTGCGTTCTATGAGAGTATTTCTATAAACTATATTTTGATACCTTTAATGTACGCAAATCTTGATGAAATGGAAATATGCTATTCAAGTTCACTATGAGATGTTCCCTTTTGAAAATGGAGTAAATACCATGAATGATATTTATAAAGGGACACCTGTAAGTATTCCAAAGCTTTTTGTTCTATGGCATGTATTTTTACAAACAAAATTTTAAAAATTTTAATCTGCAAAAATCTTATGAAATTAAAATATGTTATTCATATGCACAAAAGAAAGCTTGCTATAAAATTCAGTATGAATAGCATTTCATTTACAGTGCCCCCAAAGATACTCAGTTGCATTAAAGGATATTATTAGAAATTTGTTGGAATTGCAATTTTGTTCATATTTAACTTTTTTCTGACTTTCTAAATATTTTTTTAACTGTGAATATGATTTCAATTTGTGTATCTGTCTGTCCGGCTGTCAATCTTTTTATCTTTCCGTTTACCCGTCTCCATCGTCCTTAACTATATTCAGAAATTTTACAATGTATATATATGTTAATCCAGTTCACTTTCCTAATTAAAAGGTTTTAATAGTATAACTAGTTTGTGTACAGGGACACCAAAAAAATTCAGTGCAGTGGATTTTAGGCAGACATTTCTAAAAATCGCATTTGAATAACTCTCTACTGTAAAAATCATAAAGAAATTGATATTTATTGCTAATGTGTTAAAATAGTGTTTTGTAAAGAATATGATATTGTTATCCTTTAGATTTACAAGCTACGTTAAAATATTCAGATACGTTATGGTCTGGAATTAAAACCTCAGGGCTATATTTTATTTTTCATTAAGCAATTTTAACAATTTTCAACAATGTTAAAGAGTGATTATGATAACAATTAGACTATTTGTATAAGTGGCAACCTTCTACAAACTTCAAATTAAAAATTTGAATTTCCTGCATTTATTTGTATTTAACTTATGTTGATGACAGATATACATACAGACTAAACATACTAAAAAGACATAGATACTAAAAATTGAACTTTCGTACTCTGTGAAACTCAAACGTGATATTATACAAAAAATAAAATAAAATAAAGCAAAATCTTTATTTTATTTATAATAGAAATATGAAATTTTTATTTTATTTCCTCATCAGGGATCGTCGAAATAGTAAAAAGTAGCAAAGTACTTCCATCAGGTACATCCACTATAAAACAGCGTTTAGCCTAACATTAGGTAGCCCTCTATATTGTATTTAAATTATATGAACATCACATTGTATACTTAAATTTATGTTTATATGAAATATATATATATATATATATATCAAATGAAATAAAATTCCAGCAGTTTCCAAGCATAGTCTAAATATATAACTACAAATACTTTGGGTAGCCTTGTAAAGTAATGATGAAATATTTCCATCCGACAATCTGCACAAACCATTCACTTATGCATATACAAAGTATGTCCATTCCTTATTATTTAATGCAGACTATAGATGTACAGACGCTGTATGATATACACTGTATAGATGTACAGACACTGTATTTATGAGACGCTTCTCACATAATATAATTGAATTCTCTTGTATGAGCCTGTAGACGAACTGTTTGCTTGGTCTCAGTGAAATATTTTGTGTAGCATCATAGAGATTCCAAATACTGAGTTTTGAGTTTCTGCTATTCTTTGTTCGTGAGATATGCTGATAGCAAACAGACACACATATAGAGAGAGAAACACACAGACACACAGACAGATGCACAGACAAACACTGCCCAACAACTAAAAACGTGTGTTTCGAATTTAGGGGACTTAAAAATGTGTAAGTATGACAAAAATTCAATTTAAAGAATTTCAACCAAAAAATTAGTTTTTTTTACCACATATATGGGTAAGAACATGTAAAAAGGTATTCAAATTGTAATATGATATGTATCTACAATTTTCGTAATATGAAAAAAAAATGTGATGCCACGTGCATTATATAGTTTATATATATAAGATCGGTTTATATGGCATTGTGCTCATATTGCGTCTGAGAAGCTTGCGATAACTCTCTTAAGGAAGAAGCCTTTTTTTTTTTTTTTTTTTTTTTTTCGTGATAAACGTTGACTGTGCGCCAGTAGCTCCAAAAGAGGGGGTTTCACTATAAAGGGTTAAATATATATGTATGGCACGATGTCTGAATGACTCTAGAGAAACTAACTGGAATTCGAAGAGGCGTGTTTTTTTTTTTTTTTTTTTTTTTTTTTTTTTTAGAGACATTTGGCAGAGTGAAAATTTCAATTACTTCGACGTTAGCAGAAGATGTGGCTACAACATTTTTGGAGGGTATAGCGGTGACGTACAATCGTGCAACGCAGAGAAAATTACCCAAATTTTGACATGATTTTGGGCCAGATGCATAAAATTGTATGAAAGGTATTGAATTTCTATTCGAACAAACTTACCCATATTCAGGAATTACATCCTACTGCCATGGCAGTATGAGAAGCTTTTACCATATAATTTATTGCCCGTATGGATATAGACAATGAACGGTCATGGAATATTTTGTAGACATACGAAGCCCATTTCCACGTCCAAGGACATCCCATTACCCAGGATTACCAAATAAGGGTAACAGAAAATCCGTTTTCACGTGAATCAGTACCTCTTCATTGTACTAAGATAAATTTCTGGTGTGAGTTAATGAACTCGTTTGTGGTAGAACCATCATTTTTCGAGGAAAGTGGGTTTGCGGGTTCTATTTTCACCATTGTATTCTATCTTCTATTTTATTCTATGAAATTACGATTAATGTACTTAAGAGTATTCATAAAAAATTATAAAATATTTTTTATTTTAAAAATTCAATAAAGTCATATGAAAGAAACACGATTAAGACAGTTTAATGGCACATAAAAAAAAAAAAAAAAAACATATATTATGAAATAAATTTCGATTTTATGCATTAGACAAGCAATGGAAACAATTGCGTTGGTAATAAACGTCTTTGTATATTTTTAATTACTGTTAATTCTCATTATACAAAAAAAATATTCATTTTGATGTTTTGCCTCATTCTTATATATTTAAAAATCTTATAATTATATTTTACATAATAATTAAGAGCATATAATATTTTTTCCAGCATGAATGTTCTAAAAAATTCTGGAATTACATCAGTATTGGTACAAACTTTCCCTGCGTAATTGTCATTGGTCTTATTAAACTACAATGTAATAAAAATATATTTATTGTTTTTGTACTGTTTAATCGCAAATGCGAATCGCATTACTGGTGGTCTGTCCATTTCAATAAGTGCTAAACTGCTGGCTCTCAGATAGACATTAAAGAATATATTTATTATTTGTTGTTAACATCTGGATCTTTTTATTTAGCTTTAGTTTTAATCGAGTTATCTGTATTTATTCTTCCTATGTCAATTCAAACATAAATTAAGCTTTCACGGATGTCACTGAGAATACTGTATACAATAATGTTAAATTATATATAGTATTCTCGTAGATGCGAAATAATTGAGATTTTTCTTAACTACCGACAAAAGTGAAAAAAAGCAAAAAAAAAAAAATAATGTAAGTAAAACTGTGGGTGAATTTTAATGCAGAATTAGTAGGAAAATATTGATTTTTTTATTTGTTTTATTTATTATTATTATTATTTTTATTATTTTACGTTTAAGATAAACAAAAATAACCCTCTTTAAATAACTGCATTATGCCTTTATTTACCAACAGTATCTTGTACCATTAGATTGAAAAGCATATAAAATCAAATTTATACAACAAATGCCAAGTATGTTTACAGGAATAGATCGTGTATCTCACTTTAAGGCACTAGACGCTACATGTAGCCATTTCTGTTCCAGAGAGTATTTTATAGAGTGCTTTCGCTTTTTTTGTTTGACATTTTTTACGATTAAAATACACGTGAAAATCGTGAATTAATAAATTACGATTTTAAATTAAAATATTAAAGGTCGTGAATTAATGAACATGGGAATTAATTCTCATATTACTTCAAAAGTTGCCCATTAATATTGGAAAAAAAATATAAGAAACATAAAAAGTAAATCCTTTTTTATGCTTTTTTTAGGTCCAAATATCTTCTTCGTCATATATATAGCAATGGTAATCTAAAGTACCACTCTATCAAATCCTCACTAATTACTATGGTTAGGTGATATACATAATTTTTATTGCATATAAATATTTAAAAATACACTTAAGTTACTAAAATAATATGTTTCAAATATATATTTTGTCTGTTTCATAATTCAGTAGATAGAGTTTTAAAATGGACCGCTCCACTGAGAAAAAGAAATGTACCACCTTCATCTATAATGAATAAGTTGTCATTTTCTAAATCCTCTAACTAGAAATATAGATTTACGAGCTATGCGCATAAGGCACTTCAATAAACATAATAGACGAAATGATCGAGAATTTCTAGTCTACACATTTCTAGATGATGGAACACTATTCTGAATATTCTGAATCTTTTGTATTGCGAGAAATTTTCGCTTGATTTTCTAGAATTGGGTCATAAATCAAGATTACAGTGGCTGAAACCCGTCTCTTCTGTTCGCATTTATTTGCAGAAATTTTTGAATAACTTTGTCCTCGATAATATAAGCAAACGCTCTAGAATTCAAATAAAGGTTTCTAGAACTCGCTTCTAAAGGGGATTAGATTTTATAAGGATGACATTGAAAATCCTTTTCTAGAGCTACAATTTTGATTCTAGATTTCAGTTACAGAATTTTTTCTCGGTGTCATTTCCGTTTGAATGGGGTTAATCTTTGTCAAATACTTTTTAAATTATGATTTAAAGGAAATTAAAAAAAAAAAAAAAAGAAAAAAAAAAAAAAAAAGGAAAATTTATTGATTCACGGAAATAAATTACTTAAAGGAACCCTTTTTTGGGGTGTGTCTAAAATATCGTAGCAAATGTAGATAACAATTTTACATACGCGAAATTAATTTAAACAGAAATCCAAAACTAAACAACTGATCACGCTTATGACAAATAAAGTAAAATATATTTCATAAATAAATTAGAGAAAATGTAATGCTTTATTCAACGAAAATCGACGTAATCGTTATTAATAATGCCCCTAGTTACGCTGTACATTTATATAGAATTCTAAATTTGATTCCTTTAGTAGTCGAATAATTAACGCTCTGGCCTTTCAGGTGAATTTCAATTACCGGTTCGTGTTCCTATAAGGTTGATGTTTACAGTGGATTTAATTTTACATTAATTCACAGCTCCGACTGTGTCCAAAATTACCGTAGAGCGACGACCACAAGAAAAATATATTTAAACAGAATATATATATATATTAGATAGGCTTGCAGCGAAATCGGCAAATTTATTCAGAAATCCTTTATAAATCGAATTGTTGAAACACACAAAAATTAATTAATTAAATTTTTTTGGATAAATTGTTGCAGAAACAGGATAGATCTGAAGTACTTTACCACTCACTAATACTTAGATTTTCTGTTGAGTATATTTAATTAGATATTTAAAGAAAACTCCGTTATATAAACTATACATATCATATGAGTATTAACAAACCACATGCAGAATTTCAAGTGCTAATAAATAACATATTAATTTCAGGTTGGCAGTTTCTCAGCAGTAACGACTATGTAACAGTTTGATTCTCATTTCATTGTTATTATTATTATTATTATTTTAATGTTTAATGTACTTAAAAAAAAAAAAAAAAAAAAAAAAAAAAAATGTGACACTGAAGATGAGTATGATGTTGTTGCATTGTGTAGTTAGTGAAACTGCAATTTGAACAGATAAGAAATATAATATCTAAATATATTTTTAAATTATCAATGTTTCATTTTACGTAACGTACATAATACATTTCGAAGTGTGTAAAAGAAATTGATTTTATATGAAAAAGAGAATAAACAAAATTCTTGTATTTAGTATACATTATAAAATCCTTTCAAAATCTACAAGCATTTTACAGCTTGCAATGTAATTTACAAAATAATAATGATAATAATAATAGCGTATTAGGAGACAATTTTATAAATTCCCTAACGTTATTACATATTTTTATGTGGTTGTGTAAAAAAAAAAAAAAAAATTCTTATTGCTGATTTTACCATGTCTAATCGAAAACATGCATTTTTGAATTTAAGTAATCAATGATAATGCTGTTATGTGTTGTGCAATGTGAATGTAATAAAATATCCGTTAAAGAAATATCTGTTATAAACCATAATACATCCATTTTATTCTTTTCATTTTCTTTTATTCTGTGATTAACTATACAGTAATCCGTAGTGTTATATACACTATTTTAATAAGAAATATGAAAATGATATATTGAACCTAAATAATGTACATAAAATTTTTTAAAAAACAAATATGGGATTTTAATGCAGTGGAAGAACCGAAGCCATACCTAATTTTAAACTTTGTTAAGAACTGTAAAAACACATTATCGACATAGATTTGATTATAAATCTAAGGGGAAAAAAAAAACGTTTTAGAAATATTAAACGTAAAAGAAATTATTGTATGAAAGTCTTTTACCAAAGAGCATGTTTTATAATTAATGTATTAAAATTATGTCAAATAAAAGGCATATGAGAGCAATAAAAACTCACAAAGATAGTGTTAATTGTAAGAATACATGTAAGGAATTTAAGACGTACAAATATTTTTTCTCAGAATAAATTCTACTTGTTTTAAAAGTTTTATATGAAATTGAATAGTATTTAATTTATTTAAATATATGTTTACAAATGAAACATTTAGCAAGAATTTTGTTTCGAAATATAAAATCTCACTTAACTTAAATTAATACCAATTAAAGTTCATTTAAAAACCAATTTGATTAGTCCACGTTTCACATACATCTAATGACTCAGAAATCCATTTATTCTGAGAAATGGCACACCCTCAAAATTATACACTCTCTTAACATTCCTGATGAACTAGATCTATTGACGTCACGAGATTTAAAGCAAATTTACGAATCCTTCATTTTCCCGTTTAAGTTAATGAATATGTTGCACGACTGTTTGTATTTAAAATGGGAAAATAATTAGAAGGTAACAGTTAATGTCACTGTTGCAATCTGATAACGAGTTTAGGAAAAATTATTTCCTTACGCATTTCCAATATTGTCGTTAATTATGCAGAAAAAATTACACTGTTATTTAATAACATATGCGAAAATGTAACAAGGTAAAACATATAACAAAGAAAACTTCTGATGGTTTAACAAAAGTTTAGTATGAGAAAAATAAATTAAGAAATAAATAAATAAGTGTGTTTCAGTTGAAATTTTGTTTAAAATTACAAAATAATTTTGTTGTAATTGAAATAAAATCCAAAAATATTTTGTTTTGCTTTAAAACAGAATGTTTTTACGTATAAATGGGTAAAATAAAATGTTGGATAGTTTTGTAAATTTATAGCTCTTGTTGTGGTAACAAAACTTTTTTTTTACTTTTGATAAAAATTTGGTTTCAATAACAAAATTGAAAAAAAAAAAAAAAAAAAAAAAAAAAAAAAAAAATCGCCTTTATCCGAAACGAATAAGACGTAGAATTTTCTGAATCTCTAAATTAGAAATATAGATTTTCGAGCTATGCATATGAAGTAAACAAGCAATCTGGATGGACGAAATTATCGAGAATTTCTAGTATATACATTTTTAGACGGTGAATTTATATTATTAATATTAAGAATCTTTTATATAGTAAGAAAGTCTCACGTGATTTCTTAGAATTGAGTCATAAGCCAAGATAATTGTTACTCAAACTCGCCTCTTCAGTTCACATTTATCTTCAAATAATTTTAAGTAAGTGTAACAACGTTAATACAGGGAAATGATCCAGAATTCTATTAGGCGTTTTCAGAACTCTCTAGCAAAGAAAACTAGAAATTGCAAGGATGAAATGGAACTACATTTACTAGAGACACAATCTAGTTTACAGATGTCAGTCAGAGAATTGGTTTCTAAAAAAATGTAGTATTAGTCAAATATATATATATATATATATAAGGTAAAATTTAAATATAGGAGGGAGTAAAACTTGAATTATTAAATAAATAGAACTAGAACAAAGTTTTTATAAACCAATACACAAATGCAGCAAAAGGAAGAATAAAAGTATAATAAATAAGCAAAATAATCAAAGCCAGATTGGTTCTCCTGTATTAGTCATAAAGTTTTAAAAAATATTATTTTCACCCAAATAAACAGAATTCAAATGATTTGCAATAACAATTTAGACCTGAATCTGGCTATGAAAAATCTCAAAAACATACTAACTGTTAACCGCTATACTGTTTTTTTAAGCAATAAACATTTCAGTATTCTTGATTACAATCCCACTTAAGGTTTGTTGTTCCATATTGGGCGACATTTAAGTGATGGTAAGTGTCCTACTAGATAAAACGGGTTCTGTGTTTATAATGGAGGACGGTTTTCAATTTTCCATATTCTGACTATTACAGTTTGTCCATGTATGTATTTATTTCTTTGTATTATTAATATTATTGTATTTTATATTGATGTATTATATTTTGTGCTTCATTACTGAATTCAATTGCTTTTTATGCTTTGTATTAATTAAAATTCGGTTGCTGTATGGTCTTGCTTCCATCTGTGAGACGTTGGGGGCTAGAAACGTGTTTTTTGGTTAAATTACCAGCGTTCCGTCAGAAACTTCTTTTATTCCTTTCCCTACATGGGGGAGCTCCCCTAATGAAGGCTCTCATGTGTTTTGGGATTAAATTTTCATCTGGCTTTAATTATTTTGCTTATATATGTATATATATATATATATATATATATATATATATATATATATATATATATATATATATATACATATTTTCCTAGCTGTATTAATAAAATAATAATAATAATAATAATAATAATAAAATCGTGACTGTTAAAGAAAATGGAAAGAAAGTCATTGTTAAATTAATTACACTCCTTCTCATATTTATAAGGACACTTTATATATTTTGAAATAACTAATGTAAAAATAATTGTGAACAAGATTATACTAAGTGCACTTAATATATCTAGTATTATAAAAACCAAAACTGCTGTATTTTTTTTAATATGAAACAAACTTAATAAAAAATAATACAAAATCTTTTTTCTCTACGTTTTTAGATGTTCATAATTATAGGGACAATCAAGATTTTTTCGTTTTATTTAACTTACAAGCGGATAAATTACAGTTGACATGCGAATTTGTTAACTACTGGGCTAGATTAATTCATATATAAACCTTCAATTTTTCTTCGACGGACTTTACTCATAATTCCTCGAAAAAAAGAACGTTCATGCAGTGAAGTATAATAAATGTGTTTTTTAAGTGGAAGGATAATTCCAATCCGTCGAATTTCTAATGAAATTCGAAGATCTAAAATTGCTGAAGGAAATGTGATCAAGTGTTTAACTGCTGGTTCAATAGAAGAGATATCTGATGAAAAATCAGAGTTGTTTCACAGAGATCGAAGACTCATAATTTCTCTTACTGTTCTGCTCATAATGACTGCTGCTGAATTTGCTCGTAATTTTTAACAAAAAGTTGGGGTCCACATTTATGCATGTTTAAAATAATTAATAATATGTTAAAATGAATAAAAAACCAGTAATAATCAATAGCCATTTAATGGGGGAAAGAACGTTTGTGTTAAAGTTGAATAAAAACAATATTAAATGGTAAAATGTTACATTTCCGGATGAAAAACATTTTATTCTTGATTAATCAAATGGTTTTAACAGTTACTGGCATTATTTGAAGATAGTGAAAGACAGAGCAGATTTTTTAAAGGCAGATATGAATCGGGCATTTTAAAGGTGGATCTGTGGTGTTCTGGGGAGCTATTTCTATAGAAGGCAGAATGTATTTAGTAATTTTTTCTATTATTATGAACATTAAGAGAATATCCGCGAATTTTAAACGTGGAATTCTCAGATTTTTGTTAGATTTTGGGGGGTAATTATATTTTTTTCAACTAGACTTATATATTTGCTCTACTTCTAGAGCAATAGGAAATAGTTTAAAGAAAAAAAAAAAAAAACTTCTTTATTGTTGCCTTTCTCGTGGCCTAAAAGTTGAAAAAAACCTTAACTTATCATATTAGAAAACTGCATGCAAGTGGAAAGAAATTTTAAATACTTTAAATGTATTCAGAATATTATCTATGCTGTATGAAATGGCATTGAAACTGAATATTAAATATATATATATATATACCTGATAGAATGTCTGACTGTTTCACTCTAAAAAGAGACCCCAAGAAATAATTGAAAAGAAAAAATACTAAGATTCGAGCTGTCCTTATAATTGTGAACACCTGAAAAATCGTTTTGTTGACCGTATTTAAAGTTTTTAAAGATAGAAAAATGATAAAACTTTTTAAATATCGTCTATTAATGAAATTCAAATTTATAAAAAATATATTTGTTTAAATAATAGTGTTCAGTGTTTAGTAAATATAGAAAAACGGGTGTCCTTATAATTATGAGAAGGAGTGTATATAATAAAATCTGATTATTTAAGAGGGACTTCATCTTATTATAGAATTACATACAAAATTAAAAGATATTTATAATTGCAATTCTAGAATTATAATTAACACATGTATATATATATATATATATATGAAAAAATTGCACCATGAAAAAATGCAGAATTATGTAATCATAAAAACACTTCATAATCTATAAATCTATAATTCAAGTGTTCAGTTTAGTCAAAGAAAAGGTTCCTGAATGGGAGAGCATATACTTTATTTTAGAGATTAAACACAAAAATAAAATTACTATTTGCAAAATATTAAAGACGGTTTCACAAATTATAATTAACTTCTGGAGTTATTCGTGTAATAATATTGTTTGTTCTCCATAAAGGAGCCAAGACCAAGAGATGTAAATAATGAACTTTTCCATGTTCAAGAAAAATATACTTTCTGTTTCAAGACAGGCCGAAAAACTGAACTAAAAAAGTAACATTTTCAGAGAGAAAAATTCACCTCTCATTTGGCAAAGAGCCAAAACAACCAGTCGGGGGGAAGCATGAATCGAAACCAGAATCTACGTTCAAACAATATATATATATATATATATATGTACTGTAAAACGTAAATGCAGACTATCATAATAAGTTATAATACATAACAAAATGTAATTAAAATTTAAAATAAATGTTTATTGAGATTAGTTAAAATCCATTTTTTTTCTACATGTTCGTCATTTAAGATTCGAACTCCTACACACTGAGAAAAAAAAATATATACTGCCTTCATCTAGAATGAATAAGAGGTTATTTTCTAAATCCCTAAACTAGAAACATAGATTTCCGAGCTATGCGCATGAGGCACACGAATAAACAGAATAGACGAAATGATCGAGAATGTCTAGTCTACAAATTGTTAGATGGTAAAACAATATTTTAAATATTCTGATTTTTTTGTATTGCGAGAAATTCTCGCTTAATTTTCTAAAATTGGGTAATAAACCAAGATTATAGTTGTTGAAACCCGACTCTTGTGCAGGAGATACCGAGTTTCGATTTTTTATAATTTTCAACCAAGATTTTTTTAAAGTGTTTAATCAATTAATTTCTAGATTTTTTTTTTTTTTTTTTGAAGTCCTTAATTTACAAAATGACTGCTTAAAATAAAAGAGATAGTTATATATATATATATATGTGTGTGTGTGTGTTTGTGTGTGTGTGTGTGTGTGTGTGTGTACAATTTCACTTAAAATTAAAGTAAAAATTCTGGACCGACTAAAGAAAGGCGAAAAATTATCAGTTGTTGCAAAGACAGAGAACTTGAATGAGGCTTCACTTCGTGCAATAATAATAATAATAATAAAAAGATTATTATTTATCACACTCCTCATTTCCATTTATAACTTTTAATCATTTCAATTCATTTTAAAATATATATATATATATATATATATATATATATATATAATGTAGTGTCTACGTTGTTTCAATTTCAAAAAAAGAATAAAAAATTCACGATTTAATGAGCATGATGAAAAAAAATTCCTTTATATATATATAATTTTTATTTTATCATTATATATATACTTTTAAATATATAGCAGCATTTAGGGGGAAAAAAAACTTCAGAATTTATCACTAAATTATACTTTCTCCTTCTTTCAACACATGCTATTTCATCCACCTGGCTATATTTTAACGAAAATGAAACATGTTTTACACAGCTTTATTATTCTTGATTCAGCCAAAAACTCGGTACTTAAGCATCTGACACATGAAGAAAAATTGCTCTGCTTTAACTCTATGAAAAGCTTCTATGAAGTTAAAAAGCTCTATACTAGACAGTGATTAATGTTGGCGATACTTATAGCAATATTTCTTTTATGATTTATATTTACATTTATGTAAATAAATGCTGAAGAAGACTTTTTGTATGTTTTTGTTGCCTAAAAAGTAATCATTCAAGAATATTAATGTTAAATATTTTATTTAAATAGCAACGTTTTGATAGTGTATATAAATCTAAAATAGGTGATATAAACTCGCATAAGAACAGTTATAAAACAAAAATCTTTAATTTTCAGTAGGAAACGATGTTTTAAAATCGTGAAATACATATTTATTTCTACAAAGTCTTTGTGTTAGTTAATATTTTCTTTTATATTTATACATACGTATGATATAAGAGATGAATGTATGTAATATATTTAATATAACATATATTTAATGCAAAAACTCTCTACCACAGCAATGAAATCGTTAGACATATAAATATACCTAAATCAGTTACGATATTTCATATTTTAAATAAAATATCGATATAAAACTAAACTACTCGATAAAAAGTAGTCTTATTTCAATTTTATTTTAAAACATACCATTCATTTCAGATATCCTATAATTGAAATATTATACATAAAAATGCAATTTAACATGACAGTAATTTCTAGTAAAAAACAAGGAAATGTCTT